>NAJN01001610.1:0-10164 GCA_005059845.1 Cryomyces minteri
AGAGCATTGAACTCGTCCAAAAGGCCGGCTTCTTTGAGGGCTTGCTGGCCGCTAGCTGTGTGCAAGTCTAGCGACGAACCTTGATATGGCCGGGCGGCTGGAGAGGCATCACGCTCGTATACCTCGCAAACGAAGTGGTTGCGTTGGAGGAGGCGAGCGAGCGTTAGACCGCCCGGACCCGCTGGACACGAGCGCAGAGTCAGCAACACAGAAGGATGGGGAAATCGTGCACGGAGAGGACGTACCACCAATAATAGCCGTCTTCATTGTGCGAGGCATGCTGGATTCCTTTTGCGCCGGAGGAGAATGTAAGCGGATGAGGCTGAGATCACTGCTCAGAGCCGAAAAGCTGTTGATCCTCCATACTTCGAGGCCACTGGCAGGTATTGATGCCGTCCTTTCTCTCTGCGCAAGGCTGTTGTTGATGCGATGTGGCTCTCATCACCGACAATGTGCTGTCAAGGAGTCCGATCGTTCCCTGCATTAAGGTAGCGCCCGTCCAACAAAGATGCCGGATCGCAGCTCGACCCGAGCCGAGCCGTCACAAGCTGTCGAACGCCAGGTTGCGCACGGGCCAACCCCTCGAAACGGCTTCACTCAGCAAACAGGTCCGCCAAGACGGGTAACAAAACAAAGTCAGTGAGGAACAACAGATGGGTGTTGGGGAATACTTTCGAAAGATGCGCTTGGGATGGGTCAAGGGCAACGCCATCCGCTTGCAATTCGACAAGACCTGGGGTAGCTGCTTCGTAGAACGTGACAAGCTGCTTCTCCCTTCTGTTTCCGCTCTGTCCACACTGAATCAGCATTACTATCCATTGACTGTCCAATTCTATTTCTCTACCCTCGCGCGAGCTTATTGTCCTCTGACTTCTGTCACTTCATTTTCTGCTTTGTGTCAACACATCGATCGCATACTGGTGGTATTTTAGAAGCTTTCCCCGGAACGTCTAGACTCTCGCCGTTCTTCACTTCTTCGCTGGGTGATCTGCTGTTCGCTATCCACTAACGCTGGCGGCGTGGCCATGTCTGTGTTCTCTGCTGCGCCGTATTTGGGCTCGACCATGAATCCGCTCATCGGTGGCTTCGTCCGCGAGACGCACGGCTGGGTGTGGGTGCAGGACTTCCTGACCATCTTCTCCGCCGTCCCCTGGATCATTGGTCCTTGCACCGTTCCGCGAACATACGTACCTCACATCCTCATTCGGCGCGCTGCGAAGCTCAGCCAGATGACCGGCGTGTCTACAAAAGCAAGCTCCAGGTCGAGGGCCGCGGGAGTTTGGCGCAAGCGCGTGAGAGAGCGCTGAAGAGGCTGTGGATGCTTTTGTTCTCTGAACCAATTTTGCTTTTACTCTGTCTATATGATGACCAGTAAGAGGAACTTTCCTCTCGAAATAGCACACTCCGCGCCACTGATCAGGGCTAAGCGCACTCTTCGAAATTCTCTACTTGCCATTCGTCGGCTTTCCGATCCTGTACCAAGAGGTGCGTGCTTGACTGCCTGGTCTCGCTAGCCTACCATTTGTCGGTGCTATGCTCTGCGTGAAAGCAGGCATGCTACACGGACTTCAAGGAGATAGACGACACGGCCGCGTGACGCAGAAGGCAGGGGCAAATCCGTTCTCGAGGAGCTTCTCTAACATAGAATGCTCAGTTGCATCTGCGTGCCAGTTGGGCTGTTCTTGCTCGCATGCACCAATTTCCCGTCCTTCCACTGGATCGTCTTTGCCCTTGCCACGTTGTCGATTAGCCTCGGCATGGTTTCGACCTATCATACCTGATCGGCTACTACACAATCTGCGCAGCGTCGGTCCTGGCAGTTAACGCCATCCCGTGCTGGCTGTCTGGCGCTGCGTTTCCCGTCTTCACAACACCTAGATACCATAGGATGGACATCCATTCGTGAATAATGCAGGAAAGGTGGGAGCATGGCACAATTGATACCTGGGGATCTTGTACCCATGGACAGGGGCTCAATCATTCTCTGAAGGCGCCGCACTGAATCATCAACCATTCTCGCTACAGCTCTGAAGTCCACTCAAAAGGGTCTGTGCTTCCAGAGCTTCATGGAGACTGCTCCGGAGCCTTGCTCAAAGAAATTCTAGAACCAACAGCAACGAGAGTCTTCGCGCACGGCTGACAAAAGATGGAACCCAATGCACACATCATAGCCGCTATTCCCATTTGCGATTGTTCTCGTATGTAATGGTTCACGACAAACATCAGTCTATGCTAGAATGGTGGATGCGGTAAAGAAGCGCTTATGCAGCTCCTATGAGACAAACCATACTATGTAGACGCGGGCATAGGCTGGGGGGTTTCGAGTGGGAAGGGGCAGCGGAACAGTAGTACTCTAGGCGTGGGAACGTTAACGAACTAAGGTACGTGAGTACATACCTAGACCGAAAACACAATCGCATCAATTATTGCTAATAGTACATGTGCCACCCAAAAAGGGACAAAATGATGTTGAGAAAAGGCAGTAGGAAAGGCATCGTAAATAGAGAGATTTAAACCATCTTCTTCTCTACCACATACCGACGTTGTTCTGGTGTCACCATTGCCATACCTTGCGAAGCAGCTCGCGAAGGAGCTTCCGATAACAAGTCGACCACCATGTCAAGCTCCACGCGCCTCTCATTCTCATCGTAGCCAGAAGAAACTGCCAGAACATATAGTGCGACATATGACCTTGTCTAACGAAGGGCATCAAATGGAATTGGCGTTGCCGAGTACTTCGAGGTTTTGTTGAGTGCGGAATCCACGCACGACACGAATGACCAGCCGCAGAGCCAAAAAACAGCGATCCCAAAGAAACGAGAGTGGAAAAGCTTCTTTTATCGAAGTATATGCAAGAGAAGAAGAGCCGGCAGAAGTAACCATGTATCGGAAGAATATACAAGGTCAGGTATTTGCGTATCTGAGCAAAGCCGCAGGAGCCTCGAAGTAGTGTCCGGATTGAGAGCATCCATTGGTGGTTGTATAAGGATCATGCGGCATATCGCACTACCTAGGACGAACATGATAGAAAGAACACCGAGTAAGAAGTGTATGTAGGGTTGCATGCGCATAAGCCCGGATTCTCCAATCCACGACATCAAGCGGCGGCTGCTTAGTCACCTGTCGAGAAAGCGATGACAACTGCACGAACGGAAGATCTAGTGCCTGGAGGAGAAGGGTCATAAACATCGAGAAAGTATACCAACGGGAGGCGAGCCGGGGAGCGGTGTTAGCCTATTGTCGAACGAGTGCGGCATTCAACGTGTGACTAACAACCTGCTCGGCAATGTCCCGCACATTTTTGGCAACGGCCCACAATGGCCTCTCGAAATGTACGATGTTATTCGACAATGAGTCCCTCGAGAGGTTGTTCCGCTTTCTCAAGTTGTCGAATTCGTCCGAGCTTGGCATGTGCTGACAGATGCTAGAGTTCCGTAGAATTGGATCTTCCTATATCTGTGCATTAGTGTGTGTCGGAAGTACTAGACGTTATCAAATACAAGAGCTTACGGGATGGTTTCGACACGTCTCCTGTTTTGATAACAGTTTCGAAGTCTCTGAGACTTGCAGACTTTTGTCTCCAGTCTGCAGGCCTCTCCTGGTCAGAAGCCAGTTCAACAGGAAATAGGCCACCCCGACACCAAGCACCACAAGGCTGATGACGTTCAGACCCTCGCAGATGAAAGCTTTCCATGTTTTACAGAACCTTCTACGCGAGCTTGGTCGTGCCTTCGGCCTTGTTTTCCGCTTCAACTTCAGTGGTGGTCTCTGTCGCTTCTTCCGGCGTTTCTGTGGAATCCTGAAAGATGACCGTTTTCGTGGAAATGGAGGTTGGCCGCATGCTACAGCAGCGGTATGCAATCTTGAGCTGCTTGCGAACCCAGCTGCCGCGGTGCGTATTGGTGCACGTGGTGCAGTATCGGCATCTTGTACCGGGTGCTGTACTGTCACAGTTTTCGATCGAGCTCGACCATTGTGCAGTACGTTGGTCGATGGGCCTTGCAGAGGTGATGGCGCACGTACTGCGGCCTGCCTCTGACGAAGAAGTGCTTGCAAGGGAACCGGCGAAGGCGGTCGCTCTGAAGTGTAGCGGCGACATCATCAGTGTCCTCTTTCTTGCAAATAGAACGAGCGAAGCCGTGTGAAACAGCGAACCTCTTGGCGTGCGTCCTCCGCTCTCGCCGCGCATGCTAGACGACACGCGACAAGATGGGATTTGGACAGTGTGAGTCTTCCAGAGATGCAGGTCGATCTCGGTGCTTGAGTGAGGTAACAAGAGTGAGTGGGCAGAGAGACGAAAGTGAGATATTGCAGAGAGGAGGGGGATGAGAGTAAAGTCCAAGGTACATCAACGCTGCGACGTTTTGTGACATCCAATGTACCTACACTATGCAGCACAGCCCAACTGCATGATCCCTGCAGTCATAGCCCGCAGTGCCTTAGCCGGTGGGCAAGGCAGACACAATGATCTCTACTTTACCATTATTAGTGGTACAGAGACATTGCTCGACCAGATGAGTGGGTTGTCAAATCAGTATGTGAGAGGAGTACCTGAGTTCGGTTGATCGTCTGATTGCTTCACATATACAGCTTACGTCAGCAGTGACTGACCACAGTTGTGCATATCGTGTTTTCCAACCCGTCTGATGTATTTCAATCGCTTGGGACAGGGACACCACACCCAAGTTCGATCGAAAACGGAGTGATCCATAGACATTTCACAAGGACCCGGTCTTGATATCCCAATAATCTGAAGCCGACCAACGCAATTGTGTGACGTCGTTTGCTACAACGAGGAAGATGTATAAAGTCGGTAGCGTGTTCCTCGAGCACTGAGTGCTGATCTTCGATAGTCTTCGAGTTCAGGAGTCGTCGTTAGGAGACACGAGTAGTCACACTGGATGCTAGGCGCGACCACTCTTCTCGCTTGCAAGACCCAGCCACTTCGCTGCTTCACCTCTCCAGCAAAACACCGAGCGGCCACTGCCATGCCCGAGAACCTTGAATCAGCTCTTTGTGAGCTCTACCGGCGTTTCAGCGGGCACATCACGCCAGATCTGGATGCCGTTCCACGAACTACTGCGCTTCGCCATATTTGCAACCCGGTCTGCCTGCTCGAGATCTGCGACTTCGAAGAGCACCATCTTCGCCGACACCTCCTCCGCGATGGCGAGGAGGCGGGGATAGAACACGTCGCCAGCGTTGAGACCTGTGGACCCTGGAACCCCTGGTGGGACCAATGCGAGTTTTGGTTCGAAATTCCTTACTGAGCGGGATGTGGATTTGTTGAAATTCGATGGGGAGATGTAGGGAGGGTTTGAAATGAGGATGTCCCATCTCAGAGCCTCTCCGCTCTGTTTTGCACGAGCTTTGAGGACGTCCATCAGAGCTTGAACATTCGTGTCGGCAGGACCTGAGTCGTCTTTGAGTACATCGGCTTGGATAAATTGAAGACCCTGCAATGCAGAGAGCTCGAATTGGTTTGGCCCTGTGTACTCATGCTCGAGTCGTTTCTGATTGCGTCGCGCAAGATTGACCGCCTTCCTCGAGATGTCAACACCCAATAGGCGAAGATTGATAGAGTCCCCTTCCATCCCGGCGTGTCTCAATCCCTCCTTGAAAGCGTGATGGAAGTGCAGCGGCATGCAACCAGTTCCGGTGCATAGGTCGAGCACACGTAGTTCCCTAGGCAGAGTTGGCTTCCCATTGTCGGGAAACAGTCTTTTAGCAAGATACGACACACACTCCGCGGTTTCCCATCTACCAAACAACACAGGTATGAGCTCGCGCGAAGTGTCCAGTACGTGTCGTTTGAAACACACCTTGGGATGAGCACGCCAGGCTCGCACTCTATCTCAACGTCGCCGAAATGCTCGGTCCCCAGTATGTACTGCAATGGCTTTCCACGTCCTCTTGCTTCACATGCCTGTCTCAAGGTTGTCCGCCATCCTGTTCCTTGTCGGCGTGGATTCCCGCTCGACTCAGCGGTCTTGACCGCATGCTCACGGAGCCATCGGAACTCGTTACGTGAGGATTGGAGGTCTCGACAAGTTCGGAGAAGGAGAGGCAACAAAGGATTGATCCTGTGTGCACGTAGTATCAGAGAGGTGGGGAGGCGTGGCATTCCATCAGTGTGATATGCAAAACAGCTTGTGGGTGACAAGCCCTCGAGGAAGTCGAAGCTCTCGGTGTTTCTGAGGCCGAGGATCTGATAAGATGACGGTCCTGAACTTCAACCGCAACTCGATGTTCTTCCTCTAGACAACGTTCATGGCCGTTTGCACGGCAAGTCCATGGCGACATGCTCTATCTCGTTCTTGCTTCAGCACAACAACCCCTCGACGCGCCGCATCTCGCATCCCCATCCCCTTCGCGCCGCCGCCCTTCCCGGTCATCGAGTCGTGCCCATCACCAACATGCCCGTGTCGGGAAACTCCTGCGGGGCTCGACATCGAGCGAGAGCAGAGCCTCAACGGCACGATGGCTACACACGCCGAGCACGTGCTCATATTGACTGGCAAAGATGACTGGAAGAGCAAGATCGAGGACGAGGAGGAGGGAACGCTTGTACGAGGGTTGAAAGAGCTGTTGGGCAGACATGGGAAATACAGCGACGTTCGTGCGCGACGCTCCTGTCCCTTTGCATGTCGAATCATGATACTAAGCAACGGACGACGAGCAGCCATACCACAACGTCATGATCTCAAACTCCTCCTTCCCTGCCACACCGTCCACCTCCCCAGCTGAAGGGTCAGTACCGGCCTCCGCCTTCCTCCTCCGCAGCTTCCGCTACGTCCCCTCGATCCCAACAGACGCCCCCTCCATTGCCACCTTCACGCGCGCCTTCCTCCTCCCCACCGCCCTCCACCGCGCCCACGACGCCCTCACGCCCGCCCAGCAAGCCCAGCAGCGCCGTCAGCCAGAACTCCAGCGCCAGTTCCGCGGCGCGCGCGAGACGACCGAGATTCTGGTGCTCGTGTGCGGCCACGGCGGGCGGGACTCGCGCTGTGGCGTCATGGGCCCGCTGCTGCGCGCCGAGTTCGAGGACCAGCTGCGCGCCCACAACATCCGCGTCCTCACCGGACCTCCTCCCGCCGCCGACACTGAGGCGGAGCAGGATGGCGCCGCCCGAGGCCACGCACCGAACGCGCGCGTGGGCGGCATCAGCCACGTCGGCGGGCACAAGTTCGCCGGCAACGTCATCGTCTGCGTCCCGCCGGCCTTCACGACGAACCCGCTCGCCGGCAAGGCCATCTGGTACGGGCGGGTGGGCCCGGAGCACGTGCAGGGGATCGTGCGCGAGACGCTGCTGCGCGGGACGGTCATCAAGGAGCTGTTCCGCGGGGGGACGGATGTCGGAGGCGACATCTTGACGCTGTGAGCGCCCGCGCGCGCACGCTGTAGCCCATGCTCCGCTCCCGCCGCGGATCCGCAACGGCGCCAAAGCCGCTCGTCGCAAGCCGCGACTGGCACGTCTGGCTCGCCGCAGCCGCGGTCCCACTCTCTGGAGCACGCGCTCCGCGAAGGAGGCGTCCCGCTTTTCCGCGCAGCGACCGGCCACGACACGGCCCACGCGGCGTCCCCTCGCACACTTCCCCAGCGACCGAGCCGGCGGCTCCAGCAGCGCCTGGGCCAGCTCGCGCGACGCTGCGGTTGCTCCTGCCGTCCTTCTTGCAGCGAGCAACGTCGCGGGCCGCACGTCGCGTCCCTGCTGCTCGCTATAGGTAGAATCATGTAAACTGCACTAGCACTGTTGGCGTGACCCCATTTGCCCCCCTCCAACCTTCCTCCCCCCTTTGGCCCTACCCCTTATACCCAGCTTGCAATCACACAAGGGCGCACAGCAAAGCTCACAGCCTCCGTTCGCGAACCCTTCCACGCGCCTCGGAGACAAAGGTCTGGAACCAGTTCTGATTTGAGCGAGAGCGAGAGTGAGAGTGAGAGTGAGAAGTACACGAATCTGGCAGCAAGCAAGAAACCCCGACCCTCGCAGTGAGCCCCCAGCCCCCCCGCCCCCCACGCGCGAAAAAGAAAAAGCAAACGCAGCCAACACACTCGGCGCAGCGAGCTGTCGACCCCCATCCCACGAGGCTCGTGACCCTCCCCCCCGCCGCCCCAGCCCGATGATTGTGCGACCGCCAACGCCATGGAAAAGAGGGAGGAGAAGGAGGGTGGGGGAAGGTGGCGTGGTGTGTGCAGCGCTCAAGAGAGTACGCAAACGGCGTGTGTAGGAAAAACAATCTTGCGAGTGAGGAGACGAGAGGTGAGAGGGGAGAGTCAGGAGTGGGAGGCTGAAGACCGAAGAAGGCACGAGGACGAATAGTGAAAATGGTAGTTACAACAACGTGGAAATGGAGGAATACTCGCAGGCCCATCTCCCACAAAGCGAGGTCAGTCGGGTCCCGCAATTTTTTTTTTGTACCAGCGTCGAACATGACCGCCACCAACACCAACACTCGTTTCAGCCATACCGCCAGGTCTCCAATCCCGGCTGCATGTACCCGATCCTCTGTCCGCCGGGACCAGGACCAGCACCAGCACCAACACCAGCACCGCCGCCACCAAACTCGCCCACAGGACTATAGTCCAGCCTCAGCGGTGTCCTCGTCCCACTGGGATCCGTCAACGGGCTGGGCGTCGGTGCCTGCGGACTGTACCAGCCAGCGCCTCCGCCGCCGCCGCCGCCGCCGCCGCCGCCTCTGGGATTCGGCGTGACGGCGTCAGGGCCCGTCGAGTGCGCCATCTGCTTGAGCATGTGTTCGTACTTTGCGCTACCAACCGTCCGGGCGGAGCGGCCGGCTTCGTGGCCGAGCTGCTGTTGGAACTGATGCGCTGTCTGGTAGGTAGGCTGCGGACGCGGCGCTTGCGCATTCGCTTGGTACTGCTGCGGATGCGAGGCGCCGTAGCCGTACTGCTGCTGCGCCTGCGGGGCGGTGGGTGGAGAGTTTGGTAGCTGCGACATGCTGCGCGAAACGCCGGTGCTCTGCGGGCGCGCGGGCGGGAATGGCATGTACTCGAGGGAGAAGCCGCCGTCGGGGGCGTAGGGGCTGACGTATTGCTTTGGCTTGCGGAGGTAGGAGTTGCGGAGGTACGGGTACTTCTGGATGTGAGCGAGGTACTCGTAGTCGGTGGGGGGTGCTAGGGTAGAGAGAGGAGGTGGCGCGTCAAGGGCATGCTGGGAGTGTGAGGTCGATCGGACGTCGGAGCCTGCCGACGACGGCGGACCGAAAGGGTTGCGGGAAGATGTAGTGCTGCTACTGCCCATCATAGGAGCAACAGGAGCGACCATGGGGGCGACGGGAGCGACGGGAGCGACGCGCTGCTGCGCATGCTGTTGATATGGATAGTTGTAGGTGGACTGGTAGGCTGGATACTGAGACGACGGCTGCTGCGAGTGCTGTTGTGGTTGCGACTGCGAGCTTCGCCTGGGAGGTTGGGACAATCCACTCTTCTGCTGACTGATCGACTGATATTGTGGCTTGTAGACGTCCTGCTGTTGCCCTTGCGGTGAATGTTGCTGAAGACCGGGATCAACCCGGGGACCAGAACCAAACGAGCTGGAACTGGAAGAACGGCTGTACTTTGGCATTGGTGCGCCAGGCTGAGCAGCTGGGAGAGCAGTCGATGAGTAGTAGTATTCCCTTGGGAATGGTTTCGGTGGAGGTGCCGAACTTGCGTGTACGTCCCGGCTCTGGCAGTGCGGAGCGTTACTGTGGCGCTGTGAGCTGCCTCTTTGATGCTGCGGATTGGTGTTCTGATAGCGAGGATCTCCACTCTGGTACACTCTGCGCTCATTCGGCGCGGTCGTAGCAGCCATGGGCGCAAGCGGGGCGTACGACGCCTGGCGATCGGCTTCTCGCGTGAAACTACGTTGACTCGCCAGAGCACGCTGGTCGATGGAGTAGGAGGGAATCTTCGGCTTATACTCGTATTGCTTGCCGTTCGACGTATTTGCCTGCGCCTGCGGCTGCTGTTGCTGTTGGTGGTAGGTGGCTCTGGCGCCATTCAAAGCATGGACGTTTGCGCCCTGGGGATACGAAGCAGCCAGCGAGCGACGCTCAGCGGATGATGGCGCCGGTGCAGGGGGTTTCACAGTTTCGAGGAAGTTGCTCTTCACGTTGTGTCGAGTGACCTTCGGATCGTGCGTGAACTGTGCTCTTGCTT
>NAJN01001611.1:0-10145 GCA_005059845.1 Cryomyces minteri
TACCGCAATGTCCCACCGGATCCCTCTGGAGTTGTTCAGTCACCACCACTTCTAACTAGCATTCGCGAGCGTGTTACCCTGAGCGAAAAATCATGGTATTCTCCACCCCTTCTTCAACTCACTCAGTCTATCCACCGCATCTTTCCATTTTCTCGTGGCCTCTTCGAAGACAAGGTGCCCAATCTGTGGTGTGCCCTCCATGCGTCCGGTGTGCACAAGCTACACCAGTACGCACCCGCTACTGTTCAGCGCGCCGCGCTTGCAGCAACATCCCTCTCCATCATGCCGCCTTGTCTCGTTATCCTGGCACGACCGAGAAGGGAATTGCTGCCATGGGCGCTGGCAACTTGTGCTTGGGCATTCTTTCTGTGCTCCTACCAAGTCCATGAGAAGTCAAGTCTTCTGCCGCTGCTGCCGATGACGGTACTTCTTGGTGGCCAGAGAGGCCTCACGAGCAGTACGAGGGCATGGGTTGGTTTCGCCAACGTTCTCAGCACGTGGACGCTCTTCCCGTTGTTGAAGAAAGACGAGCTTAGAGTGCCGTATTTCGTACTGACGCTGCTCTGGGCATGGCTCATGGGGCTGCCGCCGACGTCGTTGGCTCTTTACCGAGAGACTTCCATTGCCGATGGAGAATTGCGAGTAGGAACGAGGATTCTACATCTCAGCTTCTATGCGGCTATGGTCGTCTGGCACGGAGTGGAAGCCTTCGTGCCGACGCCGGAGGGAAAACCGGATTTGTGGGTCGTACTCAATGTGCTTGTAGGCGCGGCTGGTTTTGGGAGCTGCTATCTCTGGTGTCTTTGGGGACTTGTGGCGAAGAGCGAAATCGTGGGGATAGGGTTGTCAAGAACGAAAGCAAAAGGTTCATAGTGGTGCTTGGGATGATGGCCCGTTCATGCGAGTGGAAGACGTTGTACAATAATGTACAATACCTCTACAGATCACACAGTTCTAGATGCGTTAATCCCAATGACGTGAAAGACTGCCATATGAATCATTTGAGATCCCTTCCTCTGTTCCAATGATCCAAACGCCAAAGCTATGCAGACACCAATACTGTTTTCAACACTCCGATTCCCTTCGCACTCATCATCCGTTGTAGCCTTCCACCTTACAGGACTCATGGCAGACTAAACCCATACCCTCGCATGCAGCTCCGATACCGACTGACCATGTCCTCGCACTCGACTTGCGGGTTCGACGAGTTCGAGAAGAGCATACACTCGTCACGGGCGGCTTTCTCGTCTTTGCAGACGCAGCATGGCTGTAATGTTCCGTGTCAGCTCCTGTCTTCGGCCGAAGCTTGCGGAGATGTGACGTTTGGTGGGTGAAGGGCCTATAGACCGTAGGCAAAGGACCAGGCCTATGGAGCGACGCACCTTCACTTTCGTTGTGGCATCACCAGTGGGTTTGAATTCTGTGCCCATATTCCCAGAGGTCGCTGTTGCTGGAGAAGTGTCAGCACATTGAGAGCTTGTCACGCAGCCTCGGAGCGGAAAGGAAGAACGACCAGGAGGCGTACTGGACGGCATGTTGAAAATTGCTCCGGTAGACATCTTGGTGTTTGTGAGAGTCCGATACGACGAGTGCAGTGAAAGTACCTGTACGTGAGTTCGAAGGCGAACATGGGTCAGGATCGGAAGACGTTCGAGGTGTAAGTCCGCCATCGGGATCTCTTCCGCTGCAGGAAGGCAAGCGTCCCGTCCCTCGCATCTGCATTCTGCAAACACCCCCGCCAACACAGGGCACGAACAATCGCGTGAGCTTCCCTCAAGACACTTTGACAACCACGCTCAAGCTCCAACTTTACAGACGAACCGATTTGATTGCGCATCTGCAATGTCTTCGACTGTTCTCTTCTCCCTCGAGGGCCGGGGTCTCAAGCTCGACACAGCCGCCGATTTAGAACCACACATTAAGGCTCTCAAGGAGAATGAAGATGTAGAAGAGGTCCGACTTCAAGGCAACACCCTCGGCGTAGGAGCTTGCGAGGCACTGGCTGCGGTTCTTCAGTCCAAAAAGAAACTCCGAGTACGCCTTCGCCCTTCTCCTGTACTTCCCTTGCAACATTCTCATCTGATTGAACTAAACAGACAGCCATCCTCGCCGACATATTTACGTCCCGCCTCCTCTCTGAGATCCCGCCCGCCCTCGACGCCCTCCTGACCGCTCTCCTACGATGTCCGCAGCTCCGCACGGTGGACCTCTCCGACAATGCGTTTGGTCTCAATACTGTTGCGCCCCTACAACCCTTCCTTTCGCAACACACGCCCCTTCAACACCTCATCCTGACCAACAACGGCCTAGGTCCTGCAGCCGGTACTCTTATCGCCGAAGCTTTGACCGCACTTGCTGCCAAAAAGGAATCAGGTCGCTCGTCTTCTTCCACGCCCAAAGATATTCCAGACCTCGAGACTGTGATATGCGGCAGGAACAGGCTGGAGAGCGGTTCTATGGCTGCATGGGCGAAAGCCTATCAAGCGAACAAGAACATCTTAACGATCAAGATGACGTCGAATGGCATCCGCCAAGAAGGCGTCTCGCACCTCCTCTCAGCCGGCCTTGCGCATTGTGCATCTCTCCAAACCCTTGACCTGCAAGACAACACTTTCACACACACAGCCGCAGGCGTTCTGGCGGCTACCTTGCCCTCGTGGCCCAGACTCAAAGAACTAGGAGTCGGCGACTGCCTGTTGACTTCCCAAGGCATGCGCGCAGTCGCGAAGACGTTCTCCTCCGGCTCCTCCCCCGCGCTCGAAATCCTACGATTGCAATACAATGAGATCGACATCTCTGGTCTCAAAGCGCTCGTCGATGCTCTCCATGCAAGGCCGAAGCTGAGAAGAGTAGAGCTGAATGGGAATAGGTTTAACGAAGAAGACCCAGTAATTGAGCGGCTCAAAGAGGTTCTGGACGAGCGAAGAGAGGAGTACGGGCCTGGGTTTGAGGAGGGGGTCGACCAGGAATGGGGACTGGACGAGCTCGATGACCTGGAGGAGGAGGATGAGGACGAGGATGAAGATGAAAGGAGCGAGGATGGCAGGGAGGAGGAACTCGAGGAGGTCGAGGAGAAGGCCAATAAAGTGTTGCAGGAGGCTGAAGAGGCTGAGGACGAGAACGTCGCGCTCGAGGAGGACAAGTCTGTTGACCAACTGGCGAACATGATGGAGAAGACAGAACTCAAGTGATTTGGACAGGGTACGTCATGAATGGGTTGGGTTCCTTGCACTTTCTGGGGCAGCGTTCAGATAGAGGAAGAAGCAACTTGGGTGACGGTCAAGATAAGCGAGGGCGTAGCACAGCACAGCACAGCACAGCATGGCATAGCATAGCATAGCAGGAGCGTGTTGTTTTGGTTTGAATGGATACCTGGATCTGTCTTAGTCCTAGAGTGGTGCCACTCAGAGGTACAGCCGATGTTGAGGGATGCTCAAGAGACCTCGTTGACTTTCCTCTGACAACGAATCAGATGAGACAGAATCCAACGTACCACTACCTCAACCAATAGAGCCTGTGCAGCCCTTTTGTGATCTCGAGGAGCTCACGCAGAGACTGAGCTAACAGCTGTCTGCTCCTCGGTAGACTGACCCGCTCTTGCGCGTTGGGTACTTTAGCCAAAGCACTCTTGATTTTCGATTTCCTCTCAATTTGTTTCACTTCTCACAATTTCAGTAATTCTTGGAGTGGATCTTCCCGTAAAGCGGCTCAAACCTTGAGCCTTCCATAAGGTGTGTTTAGGCTGGCGGTTCGCGAGCCACTTTGCCTTATGGTACCCAACCCTTCCACCATCATCGAAAGCCTCCGCGGTTTTGTGCTGTTCGAAGGTCTCCGGACTTCGAAAGAGCAAGAGATGCAAAGGTATCATCTGTGGATATGCCTCTGCATTGGACGGCCGTGAAGATCCTACATATCAAGATGACGACGTCTAGACCAAAGTACGACTCGCTCGGTTACCGCCCAAGACGCATTTGGGCCTTTGCAAAGCGATGCAACGCCCGTAAAAACACCTGGTATCCGACGCTAGTGTTGTCCTGAACGTGACTGTAAGACGAAAATGTCAGCAAGGCCATGATATTCCAAGCTGAAGTGAATCACACACAATATCTCCGTCAACCTGATCTGCCACGGTGGGTAGCCCTTCAGCTCCACGTCCGGTCCGAACAGAATTAGAAGATCAGGCTCTCCCATGACGCTTTCGCTGATCTCTGCGTCGATGAGTTCAGGGGATATGTCCGCAGGTGAAATCTTGCCGCGCTGCGACATCTCAGCCAAAGTCTTGGTCAGGTCAACCAGGGTATTGCGTCCGTCATCTGCACTGAGCAGTAATATTGAGAGATGGCCTGGTGTAGAGCCGGCCGAAGGAGACGATGGTGGACTGAAGGATGGGAGGTGTGGTGCGCGAAGGGAGAGGGTCGGCTTGTGTCGGCCGAAGTAAGCTTGGAAAGTTCTGAAAATACTGCGGTGCGTCTGTGGGATGTAGTTCTTGAGGACACCTTGAGTAGTTGATCAGTACCGACGGCCTGAAACCACATGTTTGCTCGAAAAGCAAGCCTACCCGTCCGCTCGTAGATACTCAGAATCGGGATGCCAGCACTCGCACTCCATGCAGCAATCTCACAGACGTCGTTGACGAGGTCTTCGAGGCCTGACCCATTGTGACCATCTTCATTGAAGTCCAGTATTACGCTCAGATGCTGGGGTAATCTGCTCAGTCCTTTTACGTCTTTCTTGATGAGCTCAGGCGTGCGGTGATGGTAGTAAAGAATTGCAAAGACGCGGTCGATGATGGCATGACAGGCCCGTCGTAGTCGAACGTATATAGAGAAGAGAGTATGGATAGCAGTATAGACCAAGACATGTAGCTGGTTCTTTAGAAAATCTCGCATCGGTTTCCGTCGATGGGGCTTCGTAGATGTGCGCCGGGCGGTTGAGGCAGGCGCCTTTGCTAGAGACGAGGTCCGAGGCGGTCGAGGGAGATACGGTCTCAGTATGTCCTCCCGCTCTTGAACGGTCAACGGACGACCGTCTGGGAGGACATCGTGGTGGAATGCGGATACTTCGCGAAGGCCAACCATCGTGAGTTAGCTTGGCCAACCGGGACGCTTGCGTGTGAGCAGATTGGTTGGACCAAAAGAGATGTAACTTGTGTCGACTCTGCCGTGCGGTACTCTTCTTATATCGAAGCGCGCATATGCGCCTCGTTCACAACACAGGCCGCTCTTCGCCGCACCTTATATACCGTCAGACATCAGTCCGTCAAAGGGTTGGAGTCTTCGGCCACAAGCCACGTAAAGCCAACACATAGGCTCAGGGCTGCTGCGCCTTGTGTACAGTAGGAGACGAAGGCCTTCACTGGCGCTCCGACACGCAGTGTCGTGAGAGGTCTCCTCCACAGGCTCAAGAGCCCACACGAAGCCGGAGAAAGGTCGTGGTCGGATCTGCGCAACAAGGTAGTGCACAGCTTCACACGCAACAGTGGCACAATGGCGACTCTCATCCAAATCTCGATGGACTTGCGCCGATGGACGGTGTTGGAGATGGACAAGTCCGTGCACACTAGACTGCCCCGGCCGCGACTCTCGCAAGACGCGAGGGCATGTATCATCGACCTTTGCGACGCAGTTCCCCTGCGACTCTATCCCTGACTTCCATACACGGTGGTCCTGGCCGCGTAGCCAGTGCTCTCTTACCTCCCCCGAGCTTGCGGTCGAAGTCGACCGGACAGGAAACCTGAAGGGAGTTGCAGACGGCTTGCTGAAGAGCTTCTCGACTACCGTGGTCCATCGCAACGCGAGTCGTCGATTGAGCGGCGCAACTCACCATAACATACTCGCACGAAGAAGGCTGGAGGCCAAGCCATAAGTGGTGGACGACAACGTCTTATGCGAGGAATTCACGAGCTTCTACAATAGCTACAGTGGAAGTGCTGTCCGGGATCATAGGGCCAAACGCGCAAAGCTCAGTCAGCAGTCGTAGAAGCTGGTCATTTGAAGACCATCGGGCTACATCAAGAGCGGATCCATCCCCCTACACTAACTCTCGTTGCACAAATGCAGGGGTGCATAGTGGGACATCACACCTTTCGTACACCTGGAACTCTCTAGATCTAGACCCCGGCGCGTATCGAACTGCGAACCGGGATCCTATCGTCTCTGACCTTGAGCTGCTCTTGATTCCATACCTTCCCTACAGGCCGGAGGCTCGATGCGGAGGTGACAATGCATGGACCTGCGACGGACACAGCATCCGTACTATCTCAAGGCTCTTCTTCGATAGGAAGATCGGCTTACAACAAAGGTCCCGGCTTTACACTTGACACTTTCTCTAGCAAGGACTTTATTGTGAGGGACTTTGTAGAAGCTCTCTCTAGTAACGCTGTACCAGCCAGTCGACGCTCTGGTGCTTCAACCCAGGGTGTGCGCTACCTTTGTCCTCTCGGTGAAGCACTGCTAACGTGGAACAGCCGGAGCGTTCGACCCCAAGCCGCTCATTCGAACGTTCGAACACGCGCTCTCCCGCCTCAAAACCTTGTCGGAGGACCTCGAGTTGCACGAGAATGAATTGTCAAGCTCAGTGCGGCGCGCCGAGATCCAACACAAGCAGAACGTCAACTCTCTTGCTAGACAGCTCGAACACACAATCGACTCATTCCAACAACTCGACAACTCACTGAATGGTAATGTAACCGATGGCGATGCAGATTCAGGGGGCAACGTGGCTGTGAAGATTGGAGAGCGTCTGGAGGAGTTAGACCGACAGAGACAACGCGCACAGGACGTGAAGTTCCTGATCCAGTGTTGGCTGGAGGTGAGCGAAAGAGGTGATTTGTCTTCGCTAGAAGACGTCAGGAGGCTTGGAGGTGGAGATGGGAAAATCCGATGCGCGCATATTGCCAGACAGCTCCTGAAGATCAGCACACGAGTGGACCCCGAGGGTTCGCCTGTGGTGAACGGAAAAGAAGTGACGAACGGCGTTAATGGCGCCAACGGCACAAGCGACGGCAAGGCTGCGTCGAGAGAGATTATTGAAAGATTCTTAGAAATGCTCGAAAAGGATCTCCTAAACCAGTTTGATGATTTCTACAGGAGACAGAACTTCGACGGGATGAAGGTAGCTCGAACATGTTCCCCTTGTTCTGGGAGGCCTCACTGACATTCATTCCAAGGAGTGTGCTCTTGCGCTGCGCGATTTCGGCGAAGGCGCCAGTGTCATGGGCTTGTTCGTCAACCAACACCAGTTTTTCATCGACAGGAGCCAGCTAATAACGGAGGAAGTTGCGGGGGACACCGAGACGTATATACACCGCAGAAGACAGCAATATATATCCAACGGTTCAGCTAACCTTTCACTAATCAGGTGGGATCGATTAGCAGATCCAGATACTGAGCCGCCTGGTGTTGAGCCAAGCCTACAGTCACTCGTTGACGAAGTGAGGGTCGTTGTTGAAGAGGAGTCGTTCATCATAAAGCGAGCATTCCCGTTCTACGATGAAGTTCTCGTCAGGTTCGTCCAGCGCATTTTTCAGCAATCAGTACGTATTTCCAGACCCATGATCAGGCTATCCACCAAAATTGACCTCCGAAGATTCAACAACGTCTAGAAATGGTGCTTGACAAGGCGAACTCTATCTCGTCCTTGGCCTTCCTTCGCTCATTGCAAGCTGCAAGGAGCTACATCGGCGCACTCGTGGAAGATCTGAAGACACACGGCTTGACGGAACATCCAGAGCCGGTGTCATCACAAATGTCTGCTATACTAGACCAACAGCTCGACGATCTCTTTGTGCCATATTTTGCAGGCTCATCTTATATTGAGCGGGAGAAGAAGAATCTAGATGAGCTGTATTCGTCACTGCTTTTCAAGTTCACAACATACCACGTAAGTTACTGAGCCGAAGAACACTGTGTTAATTGCCTGATAATTGTCTAGTCACGCAGACCGAAGAAGACGACTACTTACCTCGCATCACTTGGCCAGCGAAGCAAAGAACTGATTGCATCGGCCCGCGATGCTTACATGGAGCGACTCGACTCGTCAGACTTACCGGCTTCACAGAAAGCGATGCTCGTCCGAATTGCCGGCCTCAGAGACGCTGACACCAGCTCCGCCAACAAGAACGAAATTGATGTCACAGAAGAAGACGGGGCGCTGTCACTGCCCAACGCGAAGCGTATGTTGAAGTGGCTTGCGGAGGGTGTAGGTAGAGGCCTCGAGTTGAGCGGCGGCAACGAAACCCCCAAAGATGTCAAGGAACTGCTGAACCTCCTCCTCGCCAACATGGGCGAACTCTATCTTGACACGGCTCTTGACGCAGCTGATGGCATGGCAGCCTCACAGGAGAGTGCCAAAGGCGAGCCTGATCTATCCTATATTCTAGATCTTCGCGCTGCTATAGGCATACTTCATCTCATGGTCACATGCATCCACACCGTTCTTATTCCCCTTGCAGCCTCCAATCTCACCATCCGCCGCGATCTGGAAAAGTCCACGACCAACTTTGTCAACCGTATGGAGGAGAAAGTTAACAGCATCATGCAGCGCACCGTCGATGCGTCGCTCACGTACGTAAGCAAAATCCTCAACCAACAGAAGAGGTCAGATTTCCGTCCAAGGGACGACTCCAACTTCGCGCTCGACGAGCTACAAACGCCCACTTGCCTCAACATCATCAACTTCCTCTCCAAACTTCGCGATCGCGTCGCTCAGTCCTTCGATGGCCGCAACCTTAAGCTCCTTCTCACCGAACTAGCAATCGGTATACGCTCCCTCCTTCTAACGCACTTCAAGAGCTACCAAGTCAACCTGACCGGCGGGTTGGTTGTCAGCAAGGACATAACCAAATACATTGAAATCCTGCGAACCTTCCCCTTGGCCGAATCGTTCGAGCCGAGTCTGGAGGTGCTGGCTGAGATTGCGAATCTGTTCGTCATTGGACCGGAGGCGCTGAGAGATAGGTTGAGAGGTGGGAGCGCGTTGGCGGGCATCGACAAGGCGGATTTGAGGCCGTACATACAGATGAGAGAGGATGCGAGGAGTGTGGGTGTGCAGGCTGTTCTAAATGCGATGTAAATGGCCGCTGTGTACGCGTTGCCCCTTATGATAAACGGCACTCATTCAGAAATCTTTCTGGCTGGATCACGTAAAGATCGTTGCAGACCCTCGGATCAGGTCAGCTTGGGGGTGTTCGGCCGGTGTTAGTGGAATTACGGAACATTCGAAACCAATTGTTACTGAATCATGATGTTTGAGACGGCGGCCAATGCAGCAGGTCTATATCGTACAGTAAGTACAGGTATACAATAAGCTCCGTCCGGCGCCGCGGATGCGTTCTGCCGCACATGTTGTTGACCTGGCGGCTTCAGCATGCGCCCTCTTCCAGGCGGCAATCAACCATCTCCTCCTAAGCTCTACACTTGACCCCAACTCTCTTCCAGCATTGCGCTCAACACATTCATCCTGTCTATTTCTCCCCTGCCTGCTTGAGGTTCAGGTACGCTTCTAGGTCGAATTTCGGGTCCATCGGGTCCGTTATGACTACGCAGAGCTCAGGGTCAGCGACAACTCTCTCTCGCTCCTGCTGATCCCTCGTACACAGAACTGACAGGGTATACATACTGTCGCCACCCGCAGTCTTTGCGCTCTGCGGCATGGTCTTCTTCGTGTAAGCCGCCTTGGCCTCGTCGATGAGCTTGGATTTGCGCTCGTATTCGCGAGTTATCTCCTGCAGCTTCTCCGAGGCGGTAATGGTGCTCTGATGATAGAACCCGTAGAAGATGCCCAACGCTAGCGCTGAGTAGCGGAACACCTGTGAGAGTCAACAGATCAGCAACTGAAGCTGGGCGACTGTGCCAATGCGTGCTCGTGGGAGAGTTGGACGAGCATGAACCGATCGGATAGTTCGAGGCGTACATTTGCTCCGGATGAGGCCATTGTGCGTGGAGGCTCCAATGGTTTGCGGGGAGGTCGATAAACTGCTGCTGGAGCTTTGAGGAGGCTTGCAACGCACTGGAGGGAGGTGTGTCGGAGTGAGAGCTTTTCGAAAGAGTCGGACTTGGAGACGGGAGTGAATGCGGGCGATTCTCTTCCGACACAAAGCTTGAGATGTAGCACGTGATCTCAAACTGTTGACATTCACCTCACGC
>NAJN01001612.1:0-10132 GCA_005059845.1 Cryomyces minteri
TGGTTCGTGCTCGCCAACCTGCTCTCTCTAGCTGCCGTATGCCCCTTCGTGGGGAGTCTGTCCGATCTCATCGGCAGACGCTACGTTGCCATCATCGGCGCGGTGTTCATCGTGTTGGGAATGATCGTGTGTTCGACTGCGCACACTATGAACGTCTTCATCTGTACGTCACCCCCTTCGTGTTGCAACCGTTTTATGCAGATAGCTGACGAACCTCAGGCGGCATGGTCTTCGCAGGGGTTGGAGCCGGCATCAACGAGCTCACAGCTCTCGCCGCCACATCTGAAATGGCACCAACCCGCAAGCGTGGCAAATACGTCGCCGTCCTCATCTTCACCATCGTTCCATTCTGCCCCTCGGTCCTTTGGGCCCAGCTCATCGCCTACTACTCCAACTGGCGCTACATCGGCGTCGTATGCGGCGTCTGGGCCTTCATAGGCCTTGTCCTGACCGCCGTCTTCTACTTCCCGCCACCGCGTGTCAATTCGCAGGGCTTGAGCAGAAACGAGATTCTCGCGCAGATCGATTATGTTGGTGGACTTCTCAGCATTGCTGGTATGCTGTTGTTCATGATGGGCATGCAGTGGGGTGGCTACCAAGTGAGTTCCTCCCAATACTCTACCAACCTTCCTGGACTCACCCCTCTTCCCAGTACCCCTGGTCCTCCGCCCACGTGCTCGCGCCCCTAATACTCGGCGTCGTCCTCCTCGTTGCTTTCGGCGTCTGGGAAACCTACGGTGCCAAATACCCAATGTTCCCAAAGCGGCTGCGTCAGGACCCACGCATCCTGGGCCTGACGCTCGTCATCACCTTCATCAGCGGCGCCAACTTCTTCTCCATCCTAATGTTCTGGCCGACGCAGGCCTTCAACGTGTACGGCCACGACCCCGTGGGTGTCGGCATCCGCGGCCTGCCCGTCGGCTTCTCCATCCTCGCCGGCGCCTGCATCGTCCTGTGGCTGCTTAGCGTGCTGCGCGGGCACAATAAGGAGCTGATGATCGTGTCGTCGGTCCTCATGACCGCCGGCTGCGGCTCGCTCGCCGTCGCCGACCGCACCAATCTGTCCACGCTGTGGGGGCTGTTGATCCTTGCCGGCCTCGGCATCGGCGGCATCGTGGTGCCCGCGTCCATTATCACGACCATCATCTGTCCGGACGACTTGATCGCCACCATCGCGGCGCTGACCCTCGCCATCCGCGTCATCGGCGGCTCCATTGGCTACTGCGTCTACTTCAACGTCTTCATCAACAAGTTCGTCCCCGCCGCCACGCACTACATCGGTGGCACAATGGCGCTGAAGCTGAACATCACGAGCCCGGCGTTGATCGGGGAGGCTATCGTGCTGACCGGTGCGAGCTTGCTGGAGGAGCTGAACACCATTCCGGGCATCAAGGGCGTGCCGGGCGCGTACGAGGCCGTCGTGCTGGCCGGTGAGTCTGCCGCTTTCCCTCGTCCTCACATCGTGCTCAAAAACCGTGTACTAACCGCGGCGTGCGATGGTAGGTCAGATCGCGTACGCCGAAGCGTACAAGTACGTCTACTACACGTCCATCGCCTTCGGGTGCGTGTCGATCCTGGCAGCGTGCTTTTTGGGCGACATCTCAAAGTACATGGACGACCACGTTGCCGTCGTGATGCATTAGGCCAGCTCGCAGCTCCGGCATCTTTGGTGTGTCGTCTGCGTTGTGCATGCCGGCTCTGTCTGCGAACGAGTCCTTTGTACGTAACTATACCAAGAAATACACCGGCCTGTCGCCTTGCCGCCAGCATGAGACGTTCGGCGTTATGCGCAGACCACACTGTGGAAGCGCCACCTACTGACGTGCAGCCGTACCTTGTGTTGAAGGGCAGATTCGAGCGTGTGACAACGCCGGGCTTTAGCATCACCCCCTTCCACCGCTCCTCTGCTCCGTCTCCTCCTTCTCCTACTCTTCCGCCTCCTCCTCCTCTTCCTCGTCTCCTTCTCCCCAACCATCGCACTTCCCCCCACGACAGTGCCAGGGCTACGAGTCCGGTGGGGCACGAGTCGCACCATACCTATTGCTAGCTCTCGAAGCCAAGCCGGTCCCACACCGTCGTACAGGACTGGATGGTCGTGGAAGCAGGTATGGAGGCTCGTCTGTCCCGAGCGATGGGCAGGAGCGTCGTCTGCCACCCGACGTCTGCGACCGTCGAAACCCCCCCGTTGCAACGCCGCGTGAAGGCTACCGCGCCTGGTTTGTGAGTCGCGCGGGAAAGCTCCGTCTGCCGTGTCTCTTGATGCCGCCTGAACGCAAGGACACACGACTTTGGTCCCACTGCTGAACCCCCCGTCCTGCAAATCCCCCCCCCTCACTGCTCGCCTTGGTCGGTTCCTCCACCATCATCCCCAGCCCTCTCTCGTGTCCGCCCCAGCTCCGTGTACTAGCAGCCCCGGTACGCACGCTCATGAGACGGTGGTCGACGCATCGACCGCCTCGCTTTCCGCGACCGCGTTCCAGCACGCGGGACTGCAGCGTCGGGTCTGTGTCTCTTGCTCGGGCGGGTCCTGGTCGGGCCCAGTCGCGCGAACGCAGGAGAACGGACGTGGTAGCTGACGAGAGATGTTGGCGTGTACCGAGGGACAGTGAGGGTATGGATGTGTTTATGTACGTGTGCGGATCGAGTCCACGACGGCTCGGGAAAAGCGTGCTTCGCGTCGCAGATGCGGCCGGAGAAGCTGGAGCAGCGATCTCTTGCTTTGGGACGCACGATGGGGCTCTCTCGTCATCAGCAAAGGAGGAGGGGGGCAGACGTGTGAGCAACAGGACGTGCATCGTGCATGTGTAACGCCGTTCGTCTGGGTGGCAAGTCTATCGTCCCAAGTCTTGTTTTCGCACATCGCAGTGCACTTTCCCCCTTAGAACTAAGCAGGAGCAGCCTCTCGCAAGCCCCCTTCCTTCCCTCATCACTGATGCAAGAACGTGATTCTTTCCCTCGCATCTTTCCCCAGCCCGCACTTTTTCCGAAAGTCTCCCAGCTCCCTCCCCCTCTCCCGAACCCTCTCCAGAAACCCTTCAAGCGCACAACTCCTCCCGGGTCCCCCATCACACCCCGGAATCGCGACAATGCCATCGTTGGCATTGACGCGCACGAAGACGTCATCGCGCGGTTCTTCGCAGTACACGTGGTTCGGGTACAGCGGCGCGTTGGACCAGCAAGTCACTTCGGCGGGGCAGGTGAGGCGCTCGAAGATGATGCGGCCGCCCATGGGGGTCAGCTGAGAGGTGAGATAGGTGCGGTTGGGGGCGATGTGCGTTGTGGGGAGGGGATGAGGGGTCGGGAAGAGGGCGAGGGCAGCGAGGAGGGGGATTATGTCGCCGTCGTGGACACTTCGCGACGTTGTTCATCGTCAGCTTGGTTTTTGATCAACTACAGTACTCGGGAGACGCGATGTGTAGACGTACAAGCTGAAGAACAAGGGCCCAGATTCCGGCCCCTCGGCCAAGAGGTTGGCTGTAGCGTTCAACCACAACCAGCCCATGACAGCGCCGTAAGGATTGCCAGGTCCGGCGCGGTAGTAATGGATCACATCTCTGGCGTATTCGAAGGCCAGCCACTCCTCCTTGGTGAAGACATCGCATCACTGACTGCTGCCCCTTACTGTCGTCTCGAACCCGCACATCTCCTGCATGCTATACACCTCAATGTCAGTAAATTGCATATCCGGGTTCTGCTTCAGGAGCCGGTCGCTGATGGCGGGTAGGTACGTGGACCGGTACTCCATCAGCATGCGCGCACCATAGTCGTGCCCGTAGGGATCGACGTTGTCGGCGTAGTTGAGACAGGTGTCGCCTGGCGTCAGAGTATCTGCGCCGCGATCGGCGGTCTCGGGAATGATGTGGAGGTGAGCGGTCTTCTGCCAGTCGAGTCCGAAGAGGCCGGCTGCGAAGTAGCGGGCTGTCTCGATCACGCGGTTGGAGTCGCTGGCCCACAGGTTGGTTTTATTAAACGAGTGGGAGGATGGCAGGAGATGCTCGTAACGGGTGCGGAGTTTGACTCCGGTGGTGAAAGCCTCCAGGGTGCCCGCAAAGGGACCGGTTGTCGTCAGTTGCTCGAAATGCGCCTGCGGGTCTGCGACTTGTCAGCGAAGAACTCCTGCTACCACAACATAGGGAAGCCTTCTGGAAGTGACACATCTAGGTATCGACTACAAAACCATCCTACTAACCAAACGTAAAGTAGTTCCATCTATTGACAAACTCCAGATCGCCTTTGAGCGAAATATTGGCGTCCTGTATCCTCTTCACCAGCTCAAGCATTCCTAGAAGCGCGAATCGTCAGTCAAAATTCCACGAAGCGTGTAGCTAGCCCGCGACAAGAGCACAAAGAAAGGGGAGAGTGACCCACTGACGCCGGCCCTGATGGTCGGAAATCGTTCTGCATGCCTCGACATCTATAGATAAAGTGGTATCAGTACCTGCCTCAGCAAGCATCTCTTACACCATGCTTGTCTTCCTTGTGTGCGAGGTCCCAACTCGTCCATGCTTTTGTATGAATTTAAACCCTCTATATAGACGTACCATATGTACCTGCTCAACCCTACACCCATCTGGGACGCCGATCCCTCCACAATCCCGTCCACCTTCTCAACCCACGGTCCATTCCCGCCCAGATGATAAAGTATATTCCAATCGCGCCCAATCGCGCCGCCTCCTTGCCCACGATCCTCTGTACCAACACCAACATCATAGCTTTTTCTAGTGCTCTGTGGATGCAGCCAGCTGCCCCAGGACGACGTGTAAGGGGAAGTGGTGGGGGGTGCTTGGAGGCTTCCTTGGGGGTTGGAGAGACTGGAGAAGGGGAACGAGAGGGAGTTGGGCGAGAAGAGGAGGTAGGCTTGGAGGACGACGGAGATGGCGAGGGTCAGTTGGGACAAGAGACCCCAGTTGACCATTGTGCAGTACTGGCCTTCGGGGTGTGTACTGGAAGTTCAGGCCAGGGCCAATATTGAACGGTTTGATGTGTTTACAGGATAGGTAGTGCGGAAGCGATCCGCATTGGCGCATGACGTTGCACGAAGTCGGCGATCATGAAGCATCGGAGCAGAGCGCAATGTCTCTCAATAGAAGTCAAGGAAGACCCAGCCTTGAATGTTTCGGGACGAAGTTCAAGGGTGCGTAATAGCATAGTTCTATTGCAAAGGGGTATCGAGAGTAAAGCCAGCACTGTCCCAACATAACGCCATCTAATGCACTTGCAACTCCAAGCATATCCATGCGAGAAGAGGAGCCGGCCGAGATGATGTATACATTGACGGCACCCAAACGGGTCTCAGAGACTTAACGAGCTTAGAAGGTAGAGGCAGGCTCTCGATTCTCAATGCTTGGAGCCAACCTGGGTACCGTCGAGTATCTAATCTTGGAGCTCCACAATCTCGTCTACCATGTTTAAGAACCTCTCTCTGTACTCTTTCGGGGTCGTTGTGATGCTCATCGGTCCCTTTCTGGCTATCATGTTGAAGCCTGTACGCCGTCAGCTTCAGGTTTTTGTGGGTTTGTGGAGATCGATGGATGTCATCGAAATCTTTGCCAAGTCATAGATATACCAGAGAAAGCAGCAGCGCATGGTCGCGTGCCATGGAATAGCGGATGGAGCTGCGTCGTTCAGTCCTCTCTGTGGCCGACTGTTGGTTCACTTACTTTGCACGAGGCCTGTCATCGCTTGCGCCTGCAGCTTGTGCTTTGCCCAGAAGAAGTCGAGTATCACCGCTCGATACTTCCACATGCCGTCCGTAGACGTCACTCCCGTCCGCCATGCGCTCACTCTAGCTGACCCGATGGGCTGTGCGGTAGAAGATGCAGGAATCCGGATCAGGAACAGCGAGTAGTCCACGGTGTTGGCTTTCTCGAGCAGCTCAGTATCGACCTCTAAGATGCCTTTCAGCTCACTGTACTCCTCGGACGTAATGCGGACCTTGTCGTTGAACTCATCAATCAACCGCTCTTTCGTGGCATCACTGCTCAGGGCGCCATTCATGATGTCCCTCTCGGGGAAGAAGTACGAAGAAGGTTTGAGATCGTATGTCTCCCACTCCTTTGATCTCGAGTCCCTCTCCTTTCCGAAGAGGATGTTCTCCATAATGATATGATGCGTCGGAGCAAGCCCGAGCCATCCTCCCAGTGTGTGGTATGGCGTGTAGAGAAAGTCTGTAATTCTGACCAATAGGGAGGAAGGATGGGATCGCATGTGTTCGTAGTACGGCTGGAGCATGTCATCGCGGAAGAAGCTGTATTCGAAGCGCCGAGGGACACTCTTGATGAGGAATTTCGAGTTTGGAGTCGTGAAGAAAGTCTTTGCACATATCAGTATTGAGCCCGTATCGTGTACTATGCATGACCTGGCAAGTAGAAGTAGCGACGTACGGAGCCGGAGTAGCCCAAGTCTCCAATTGGATTCAGTCTGCTCCGCTTGCCAGACTTCCTGAACGACTCCTTGTACTCGTCTTCATCGATCCCCCAGACATCGATGCGTAAACTCTCGAAGAGGTCTTCGCGGAATCGGGCGAGTGTGAGTTGGAAGAGGGCCAAGAAGATGACAATCCGGGAGAGAAGTCGCTTCTTGTCTGCTTGGCTATTGTAGAAGACTGCGCGGAGAATGGATCGGGCGATTGATGTTTGGCGACCCATACTCTAGTGCATGTTTGCTCGTATTGATGGAGAGATGCCGGAGGAGACAATCTGCAAACATGTTTGTTGTTTCCGTAGCTTGGCCCGACGTCACATTCGTGTTCCTGCCCGTCTGCACGTGTTTCGCTTCAGCACGCGTTCTTCAGACACTATAAACCATCTACTTTTTGTGTCAGAACGAGCTTGAACTCCTTCTGTGATACTGCACAAGACTTTCGTTGACTAAGACATCTACTCGAGCTGGGACATAAGCCGCATCTAAATACTATCTACGGGTCTACTGTTCGCCTGCGTGGCAGTCCTAATGAGTGTATATTCCCTCCTTTCTGTTCTCTCTCCTTCAAGTCTTCTCGATTCCTGTCTCTATATCCATCTGAAGTGTACTTGCCGCGTACTCTCCAGTGATGTGCCTCTTGTCAGCTTCCTGTTACGCATTCCCCACTTTCCTTCCGCAGCTCCACACGTGTCCGGCAGGAACGCTGAAGCTTGGATAGAGGTTCCACCAAGCTATCGACGAATGGTAGCATTATCCAGCCGGTGGAAAGAGCGTGAGACACTGCATGATAGCTTGTTGCGTGGGCTTGAGAGACATAGATCATAGTAGGTAGGTGGCAGAGATGATGGGTAACACTTCAGAGGTTGCGAGTATTCCTGACTTCCGATCACACAAGGGACGATCAAGATCCCGCAGTTCAGAGACCGGGACTCGTTGTGTCGAGTCCGTAGCGAGTGTACGAGACTAGAAGCGAATAGCAAACAAGACTCTACCTTCGGCTCACAACCCGAACCCCCTGGTAGCACGACAGCCAAGCACAAAAACGAGGAAGCTCACAACCACGCCAGTCTCTCGCAGGGCGCTGTCGCCGCGTGGCCTTGTCAGTCAGCCAGGTAGTTGACAGAGCCATTGCCGATAAGCCCAACGGCTATTCGTGCAATGTTGCTCAGCTTACTGTAACATCCGCGCCGTTTGTGTGTTCTCGTTACTAATAGCGGTTGTCTTGGGCGTTGAAACTGCTAGTGCCACCTGGAAAATCGATGTCGATGGTTGCCGTAGGCTGTCATACCATCGTGCAATGTCAAAGAGCAGGAACATCAGGCGCGGAACCGGCTCATCAGATGACACATTGTCTTCGAGAACGATGGTTCATCTTGTTCGGACCAAGCAGCCGATGTCTTTCACTGTCGCAACTAGAGGCTACGTACTACGCATTATAGCATCTCTGCTTGAGATAGAGGAGTCTTACGCTGCGATCAATTGCCCTCCTCTTCCCGCTTCCTGTTCGATGTCTCGGTACTGGACCTTTCTTAGGCTAGTTGTGCATGTAACAAGGATCAGCTGAAAAGCAACACAGGGTAACGAACGCCGACTGCAGATTGAGAGATATATGACCTGAGGGGTACTGTTCAGCAGGTGGTCCCCGCCGGGATTTGTGTCGTCCATACATTGAACGACGCTCTGAGTAGCGCTGTCGTGCAAGCGAGAAAAAGTTCGTATTCCCACGCGGGATCCATTCAGGACAACGGCAGATTGTTAAGGGTCGAGACCTGCGGAATGCCCACGGAGTGACGAGTTGAGACACAGCAGGGAGCGAATCTGGAAGATCAGGCGCAGATGAAAACATCCATCAAAAGCTGTACTCATTGCAGGTCTTGGCCTGTTATCTCGTGGATGTCCCATTAACCGGAATGAATGACGGTCTGCTGCAGAACTTACGCAGATAGCCGACGAATTGGATTGTATGCCGGGTTGAGTGCCCTGGAAGGCCATGCGATCGATGTCATGCATCGGTCATGTTCGGTCACCTGCTGGCGTCTCTGGGAGGTGTGGCAGTCTTTGCAGACATAGACACAGACGCAGGCCCTGTCTTACCTCGGAAAGTGACATGGGGTCAACACAATTGACAGTGTGGTTGCGCTTCTGAGAGTTGCCCCTGCTCTTGTTCTGCACGAGGGGCAAGGGATTATCTGGACGACGCCATACAATAGAGCTGTTGTCGCTAAACTCAGCATAACCTTCGGCACACAACTGCTGAAGTCAAAGCGGCTGGTGTCAAATAGAAAATGATATCCGATCACTGGGCCAGGTGGTACACCGACATCGCAACTGTCCGGCGTCGGGAAGCAAGGGAGCATATCGAGTACTAAGCCGAGGAACGTTCCTCCAATTACGGATCAGCCTCTTGATGCCGATAAATGATTGGGAAGTGAGAGCAGTCCTCGGACAGATCACTATTGCTTCCAGCCCATCCTTGGTGTGCGTCCACAGTTTCCATTTGAGCTAATGGATTTATTGAGCGAACCAAGCGCTTAGATGATCACGGCTACCTACGGATTTTTACCGATTTTTGGACTTGGACTGCATCTGTGTTTGATTTGGACGATCTGCAGGCAGCGCGACGGAGCAGCCTGTGTTCTGTTGGGTGTCAACCACGCCAAGCTTGGCGTTGAGACTGTTGTCGAACTTGGTCGGTACGCAGTCTTAAGAGGAGGCACGCCGTTACCAGAGCTTGCCGAGGCGTAGATGGCTTGTTGGTAACCGTGCTACTCGGTCGATGGAGTTGCGTAAGCTTGTTTGCTGGGAACTGTAGTTGTTTGCTAGCACCAGTTTTCTGTGTACCGTCGACTCTCGCTTGCAGCTCACAAGCATCAAGACTGCTGCTTGTACCGCGGGCTACGACAGTGTTCTGTGGGGAACTTGGCAGATGTCTGAGACGGCTTATACACGGATTTGTCATTTCGACCCGAGGAGCCGGACTGAATGTTCGTCGCCTTCGTGCGCCTACCTAGGATATGGCTGGGCGTCTGTGCATGATCCGACAAGTCTTTTGCAGGCGCCACTGCGAAAGGATACTACAGAGTCAACCTTTGGTACAGTTGGCGGAGATTTTCGCTGTGTGGCTTCCCTCAGACCAGGTCGCTGGGGACTCTAGGACCGAGG
Organism: Cryomyces minteri; assembly: GCA_005059845.1. Classification (NCBI taxonomy): domain Eukaryota; kingdom Fungi; phylum Ascomycota; class Dothideomycetes; genus Cryomyces; species Cryomyces minteri. Next base: position 9,586 of record NAJN01001612.1, read on the forward strand.
GTATGTCAAGCCTTGCAAGTCGGCGCCTGCAGGAGGTCTGAAAGAGACGCTGAATTGGGGCGCGGTGAATGTCGAAGATGTTCGATGTTCCAAGCTGCGGATCAGTTTGTCTTGGAGTGCCGATGGTAGTGGTCTTTCTCAGCTGGCACGGCACTGACTTCAGTAACCATGTATCTATACTACCGATACAGATGGTACCTGAGCAGCACGCTCGACTCCTTGGGGGCCTGACACTCTACGAGACCAGTCGGCGCTGCGACCATCTCTCGTCTTGATGCCGTGCGCCACGAGCTCGAAGCTGCGTAGACGATGTAATGATGGATGGAGCCGAATTGTTTTCCGAGTATCCCTCGTTCCCGGATTCGGTTCCACAGAAGCTGTCGGTATGCTGCAGCCCAGAAACTTCAGCGAGCACCGAGATTCGAAGCTCTCCAATGATCTCCCTGTGCAGGCTACCTCACTCGAGATAGGAGACTGCCAGCCTTCGGTGGCTCCACAGCAGAGACAAGTCTTCAATCTCCAGCTCCTGTGTCTTCGACGTACTGTA
>NAJN01001614.1:0-10120 GCA_005059845.1 Cryomyces minteri
CTCTCTCTCCTCTTCGGAGGAATCCTCATACTTCTCCCCACGCGCTTCCGCTGCTCTCTTCTCCTCTGCCTTGGCCTGCGCAGTCTTCTCTCGAACCTGACCAAGACCCACACCCCTCTGTCGCATCTGTACCTGGACTGGCTCGACGATACCCTCTCCAGATTTCCCAAGACCCCCGCCTGTGTAGTTCATCTTGGCCATCATCCGTTCGGCGAAGGACATCTTCTTCTCTCCACCGGGCCCATTGTCGGTGGTCTTCGCGCTCTTGCGGCTGCCGCTCTCGCTGATGGCGGCCTTGCGCTTGAGAAAGGAGCGCTCCATGATGTAGGTGGTGGGTAGAAGTGAGAGCTCGTGACGGGCCGTGACAACGAGATGCTGGACATGCGAGAGCAGAAGGCAGTCTTACGAGCTCCGTCAACAATAGACAACCTCGAAGTTGGAGTGTGTGGTGAGTTTCAATACCGTCAATACCGTCAATACCGTCAATACCGCGGGTGAAGCCGCTGCTAGCGTGGGGGCGGGCGTCAAGTTGTTTGGAGGCTTTGAGGCAGGGAAGACCGGGAACATTAGGTTGATCACGACTCTCGTATCAGCATCCCTTGGAGTGAGGTACAGTTATCGTGGGCTTCTGTATTATCTACGGCTCCCCATTCAACAACGTTCACCACTGATACACCAACTGATACACCAACCGATACACCAACTGACACACGGCTTTCACGCGGCGTGTGCGAGGGAATCGCCTCAGGTCCTACATCTCGTCTCTGTCCCACCCGGGTCCTCTTTGTCCCTTCTCTCCCTACCTTCCCCATCGCCGCCAGGAAAGTATGGACGCCTCATCTGCGTGGTCTCCACCTCCAATGGTCCGCACCGCATCTGCCGAAGGCGTTGTGTTGCTCAGACATCCAACGCCCGACCTGCAGTCGCTGCAAGGGGCGTACGTTCGGAATTTGGAGAGGTTGGAAGAGAGTGCGGAGAGGCTCAGCGAGGGAGGATCTGATCTTGCTGATGAGATCCGGAAAGCACACGGGGAACAGAAGCTATCGGACAGCAGGCGATCTTCTATGCGCTCTCAACAAGCAGTCGAAGGCGGCGGAGCGACGGCCCCTACAATCCCAGTGACGAACCGGTCCCGAAACACGTCGACAAGCTCCTGGTCGAACTCGATTGTCGACGTAAACGGTGCGGCTCGATGGGGAGGCTACTCTCCCGGAGGATATGTAACGTCTCCCATAGGATCTGCCCGGTCTGGCTCATGGTCGCATGCTTCAGCTCACTTGGCACGGTCGACCTCGCGGACTTCACGCTTGACGCAAGTACCTAAGCCGGAGCAAGGTGGGGGACCAATGGACACCATCTCTACGGGCTCCGTCTTACTCCCCACTACACCTCCATCAGAGCCGTCTTGTCAAGAGTCGCAGTCCTCATTGACACATCACTACGACCACATGGCTCGCGATGTTCGTCATCAGCTCGAGTCGATGCCTTTCACGCAGACTTCGGATACTGCTCAATTGCACGGAGAACAACACTGTGACCTTGACGCACTGAGGGATCAAGCGGAAGGACTAAATACGCCGGATCGGCCTCCCACCGCTGCCTCCGCAGATATGTATCACATTGGCACTATCTTTGACGGCTTTGATGGCGTCCACCACTCTCCTACGGCAGAAGACAATACCAACTTCGAGCCTGAAAGCCCGCAAAGTCGCCGTGCCACTGCGATACGGAACGCTCTACACGCTCGCCCACAAACGTGGTTGGAGCCCCCACCGGGCGACAATATGGTCTACTACCCAGCTCCTGTGCCACGGATGTTGAATCTACCCAAGCGTCTGTCACAACTGCCTTCAGCCGCAGTACAGGCAAGACGCCGCACACAGCTCCTTGCCTCGCTACCTCCTGACGCGAAAAATTCTGCTGCGTGGCTTCCAGGAGCGGGCGCAGCCAATGACGAGGTTGCCGAACCTGCTCCCGGTCACGACGCAACTTCTAAAAGGATGTCCGCCACAAGCCAACAGAACGCTCAGGGTCTCGTTGGCCTCCCCCCTCAACTCCGAGCAAATTTGTTCTTTGAGTACCCTTCAATGCCACAAGAAGTAAGAGTCACTTCCGAATCAGCCGTAGATACTCTCGATAGCATCTTGGAAGCTTCCGCGACCGCACCTGTAAGCGCCTTTACCGATCATCCCTTTGCCGGGCATGTCGGTCATGAGATATACGGAAGAGCCAATACCGCACGGAGGTACACGACTGCGCCCATGCAGACAGACCAGGACGAGACTATACGGTCCAAGAAGAGAGGCAACCGCAGAAGTTTGAGCGGTTTTCTTCGCCGCGCTGGACCTACGGACGAGCTGAACAAGCTGGAGAAGAAGAACAACAGGTTGAGCAAAGGTACCGAGATGAGTGGAATGGACAAACCGAAGAAGTTACAGAAGAGAAACAGCAAGATGAGTTTGGCTACGGACCTCGGCCATAACAAAAACTGTAGCAAGTTGAGCTTGGGAACTGAACTTGGCGACCAGTATGGCCCCGTTGCGACAGGGGAACATCACTACGTTGAAGATGACTACGAGGGGCACGATGACCAGGATGAAGATCCTGAGACATCGTCAATCCGACGAGGCGTTGCACGTGACGATGACTATCGATCGCTCAATCATGCCGACGAGGACTTTGATGAAGAAGGCTGTGGAGACGCAGCTCAAGAGGAGCTCCTGCCAGACGAGCAACCACTGGAATACAGCGGTGTGCCTACGACGCTGCTCGCGGAACTTCAGCTTCGCAAGCAGCATCAAAAGCTCCGCAACCGCGCTGCAACTTCTTTCCCCAACGGTATGCACTCGACGCTCTTGGAAATGGATGCTGTCGCACAGATTGAGAAGAAGAGGCGCGAGCGGCAACGCGTTGCGCTCGCCTGGGAGGACCCAGGATATAGAGCAGCGGAGGCGGCCGCTGCCTATGACGACGATGATGTGCCACTGGGCAGGCTATTTCCAGTGCGAACTGGACTTATCAATAAGAGGACGGGTGGTGACGATGATTGGGACAAGCCGCTCGGTTTGATCGAGCGAAGGGAATTGGAAGACAACGAGCCTCTCAGCAGTCGCAGAAACAGGCTGTCAGGTCTTCCACCCGGCTGGCGCGGTCCGAGTCCGAGCAAGGGGCTACACCTCGTCGGTCAGCCAGATCTTCCGGATGCAGCGAACGAGGACGAAGAGGACGCGGAAGAGACGCTGGCGCAACGCATTCGCCGCCTCAAGAACAAGGAAGCTCTCAATTCCGCCATCGGCGATGTCACTGGTACCGATCGAGCTGCTTTCTCGGACGATGTGCTATCTCAATTCGGCGGTTTGAACGTCGATGACAAAGAGGGCATGCCCACAGCGGCCGGAGCCACCGACGAAGACCCCGAAGAAGAGACGCTCGGACAACGCAAAAAGCGACTGCAAGCCCGAGCCGCCGCGCAATCACAAGCACAACCCGGAGCGCGGAACTTGGACGGTGGCGCTGCTGCCGCGGCTACCGCTGACGCTGACGCCGAGGAACTGCCACCTAGATCCAGCAGCAGCATGGCGAATCTGCTGTCGGCCAATCCCGTAGGAAGCAAGCCGGCGAGCAAGGAATACAGAGCCGCCGAAGGCACGCTGCTCCACGCGAGCGAGCGGCAGCAGGCCAAGAACAGACGCCACATCCTCGAACAGAACAAGCGCAGCAGCTCGTTCGGCCTCGACCGGCCCCTCGTGGGCGTGCGGCACTCGAGCCAGGGCAACACGGCCGCACAGAATGGCGGGTTTGCAGGCGGATTGCTGAACGCCGGCTTCACGGGCCCGATCACGAGCATGAGCACGCCCATGACCGCCGGCAACGGCGGTGGCTACTCCGCGCCGCCGCTGCAACAACAGCCACCGCAAGCAAACGGCACCAATTACACGTACGGCCTGCCGCAGCCGCAGGTGAACATGAACCCCATGGCGTACCAAGGCCTTCCCGGCTTCGGCCCTCCGCTGATGAACGGCGACTATGTGGCGCAGATGCGCTACGCGCAGCAATACGGGTATCTGCAGCCGGGATACTTCCCTATGCAGATGCCCATGGCGATGCAGACGGAGGCGCCGATGCCGCAGGGGCAGAGAGACCTGATTGATCGGTGGAGGAGCAGCATCGCACCGTGAACCGCTCAACTTGTCGATGAGGAATGCTGTGTACGGTGGGGTGTGGGCCGTCTGTTAGCGAGCGAGCTGCGATCGTAGTGTAGCTTTTGCGCATGTTGCGCATGACAGCTGTGCCATCATCGCGCGCTTGCTAGGCTTTCGTAATGGTTCGGAGCTCGTGAGGGTTGTTGCCGTGCGCGGGGTGCTCGAGCATGTTGGCAGGCTTGCGGTATCACAACGCGTACGAGGCGGCTTCTTCCTACTTGGCTGCTGAACACCGCCATCTGAGCGTCATTGCACGAAGGGGTTGGGCTATGTAGTTAGAGCACGAGTCGCCATCCAATACAACGAGAGCACGAGAGACAAGCACACAAGTCAAGGACAAGATCCTGAAACAACTTGTCCATGTGTCAGAACGTCTGAACCACGCTCGACCTGAATCCACGAGTCACAGGAGACTGCTCACAGGTGAAGGGAGGCTCGAAGCGCAGGTGAAGAGAGGCTCGAAGCGCAGGTTCGGGCATGGCATGGCATGGCATGGAAGGTGGTACGGGGCGGCTGTGTTCTTGGGCGCCTGGGTCAGATGTGGTTCTCCATTTAGATCAGCTTCTTTGCTTCTAGACGCGGACGTCAGGTCTGAGGGAGGGAGTACAGTGTCAGGCTTGCGATGGCGGCGCGAGTCCTTGATGGCATGGACGTCTCCCGATGATCGATGAGTGGAGGAGACATGTTGTCACCTCGCAGAGCGTGTTTGCACCATTTGTCTCACCATCGATCGGTATTAAATTCCTCCAAGGTGCTTTCACCCCGCCGAGGAGCAAAGTGACGATGATGTCTACATCGATGGTCCCGGGACGAACAGGCGGAGCCGTGCGAACAGACTGCAGCCGACGCTGACGACCGCACTGCGGCTGGGAGACATGTCTCCAAGTGAAGACGGCTGGGGCCTCGGGCACAGACGCGTCTGCAGCTTTGCCGAAGCAAGAGCGGGCGGTCTGTCGCAAGCCACTCGCACTCGCACTCGCACTCGCACTCGCACTCGCACTCGCAGCGGGACTCGGTCGCGCACCGGGGACGCAGCGCTCGGGAGCTCGACGGCGACGGGGTTCTCGCTCGATGTCTGGCATCAGGGGCACGACCACCGTAGCAGCTGCACGATCGCACCGAGGCAGTGCAGCGCTTGAGGAGGAAAAAGGGGGGCGCTTCAGACGGGACCCGCCGCGAGTGGGCGGATGATTGGCGTGGGAGGAATGGAAGTCGATGCACGCGGCGACGCTGCTGTGCAAGTCGTCGCTTCGTCTGTGCGAGAGAGGGTTGGAGAGCTGACGATCCCGCCGTTTGCGGCGTAGAAGACGACGGAGCTGCATTGGTCGCTCGCTCGCTGCACAGAGGGTGGAGAGTGGTTTGTTTGAGGGAGAGACACCTGCTCTGACCAATGGCCACCCTCTGCCGCAGCGGCGACTTGGAAGCTTCTCGTCCTGCAACGGGTGCACGGCAAGGTCGGCCGTTCCGGAGAACGGGCCTCGAAGTGCTTGTGAGTGCGTTGATCGACAACTCCCTCGGCGGCCGCGACGCCTCAGTTGTGGCGCGCTCAGCTTCGACTTGCCCCGTCCGACGCTGCATGCGCCGCGACAGATGCGATCTGCACAGCAGGCGGCGTGCTCATTCGTCGAGCGCGCCCGCCTGCACGCGCATGCCCCTGCCCGTTGGCGATCGACGAGAAGTGTCAGCCACACTTCTTCCTCTTCCGTCGCCGAGAAGCGAAGGCGACTCGAGATGCGACGGCCGTCAGCGAGGCTGGTGCAGCTGCGAGGCTGTGGCTGGGCGGAACCCTTCTGGTGCTGGCGACTGACTCCTGTCTGGCACTGCGAGACCGAGACATGCGGCATTCGTCATGCGCGCGCAGCGAAGCCCAGCCATGCTGCTGCAGAGGCGGCGGTGATGATAATATGGGACGAGCAGCCGTCGCTGGCCGTTTGCCCTGCTATCCAACACGCTCCCACCGACTTCTCGTATGCCCGCTGGCTGTGTCACTCGCGCACACTGACTGTCAGCATCACACGGCTGCCAACGCAGATCAAACGACCGTCACGACTGTCACGACTGCTCTACAACACCCCGTGTGACCGAACGATTCAGACCCGTTCGTCCCGTCACCTCGACCATCACCCGACACAACCTCCTGGCTTCGACGCTCTACCGTTGCTCGCAGCCTGCAGTCGTTCCTTGCAGCTGCGGCGTGCTCTACATCGGACACGACGAGGACACAACAAGCGTGTCGCGAAACGCGGATCCCTACGTGTCCGTTGTTGGACCTGGACGGCCGACGCTTCTGGGGCGTAGCAGGTCGCAGTCCCTTCAGGAAACCGCTGGTGGTCGGCAGTCGCCAGCGTGAAACACGCCTTCCCTCGCCTGCTTCCGGGGGCTCTGCTGGCGTCTGCACGCGATTTCCTGAGACGGCCTATCGAGACTGGCGCTGCTGCTGGAGAGGCTGGCTTGCCCGTTCGGCGTGCCGCTCCACCCCTGGCCTTGCTGCGGGAAGCGAGCCAATCGATCCCGGCCCCGCGACACCCCACCTCTGAATTCCACACAAGCTCGTCAAGCCTCCTTAAAGGGCTTCCTCCTGCCAGAGACTCCCCTTTGCTCGTGGCTGCCGCTCCAAGGGGCTCGCCCGAGGATAAGTATCCTCCTCGCTGCCATATCCGAGACACTCCCTCATCCTCGACCTCGTCGACTGCCCTGACCGTTTGACCCTCCTTTTGCCTGTCTCACACGCACGCTCTCTCTACCACGCGACCCTCGGTCCCCTACTCCACGAGTACCACCACAGCGTCTTGCTCCTCCGCCAGGCGCACTTCAGCCCTTGCTACCAGCCTCTACCAGCATCCCTCTCTCTCTCTCTCTGTCTGTCTCTGTCTCCTTCGAGTCGAGCCTATATATTCCGCCGGCCGGAAGCTCCTCGTACTAATTACAAGTGCTTCGATATTCCATCGTTTTCCGTCGACCTCGTCTATCTCTGAAACATCAAAAGTCACGGTCGATTCTCCTGCCACCTCAAGGAACCACGCCGATCTGTCCCGTCCGGATCATCTACCTGACATCGGTCGAAAGCACGGTCGCTGTCCATCCTATCTCACGAAACGTGACATTCATCGCATCTTGCTATTGTCGACAATACTGACATTCATCTCGGGGATATCCACCAAGATCTTATTCAGATCTCCGCAACACCCACAATTCAAGCTTCCTATTGTGCGGTCGTCTATAGGACAAATCTTCAAGCAGTCAAGATATAACAAGTCCTCGTCCTCCACCCAGGAAGTCCATCGATCTACCAACATACATTCATTCTTCCATCGCCACAGCAATGGCCTGCTCCACCTCCACTCCCGCAGCGAACGAAGCCGCCCTCGACCACTTTATTCGCTGCCCAGTATCGCCGGAGATGATCAGCTACCTTGCGCAGAGGGCATCTCAAGTCATACGGTGTGAGGCAGAACAACAGCTCAACAAGCATCTACCGCCGACTCCTCCAACAACACCTCCACAACAACAGGCAGCCACTGCCTCCGCGAGAGATGTTTCCCTGCCATCAGTCGAGACCTTCATCCAGTCTCTTGTCGATCGCTCCCACGTCCAAGTGCCGACTCTCATGACCTCCCTCGTCTACCTCGCACGCCTACAAAAGCGGCTCCCACCCGTCGCAAAGGGCATGCGCTGCACCGTCCACCGCATCTTCCTCGCGTCCCTCATCCTCGCTGCCAAGAACCTCAACGACCAGAGCCCGAAGAACAAGCACTGGGCGCGCTACACCGCCGTGGTCGGCTACCCAGAGTTCGGCTTCTCCATCACCGAAGTCAACCTCATGGAGAAGCAACTGCTCTTCCTCCTCGACTGGGACATGCGCGTCACCACCGACGACCTCTACACCCACTTCGAGCCCTTCCTCGCCCCCATCCGCGCCTTCCACGCCCGGCAGGCAGAGAAGGCGCAGCACGCGCGACTGCGACAAGAAAGAGAAGCACTGGGGCGGGAACAAAACAGCGTGTACCTCCTGGCCGCGGCGCAGCAGCAGCGTCGCTCGCAGCCGGAAATGCAGCGGCACGCGTACGACTCCCCGCAGACCTACACCTCACACGCACACCCGGCCTACCACACGGGCTCCTCCTCGCGCGTCCCCTCGCGCACTCCCTCGCTCTCCCCACCCACCCGCAGCGGCTCCGTCGCCTCGCGCTCGACCGCCGACTCGCTGGCCAGCAGCTCGCCGGCCTCGCTCGCAGACTCGCGCGCCGAGACGGCGCAGCTGCGCCGCTGCGACATCGAGCACGTGCCGACCGTCGTGCACATCACGGGGCCGGCGGCGATGGGCAAGCCGCACCGACTGGAGCTCGAGCGCGGCGACGAGCAGCCGGCGAAGAAGCAGCGCACGGGCAACATCTTCTCGCGCTTCCTGTCGCGGCCGCAGCAGCACGTCGGCGCTGCCTGCTAGAAACAGACGACTGGCTCCGACACACACACCCCACCCCGCGATATCCTTTTTTTTCTTCCTTCCCATTGGCTCGGCATCTTTGGGGTTGTGGCAAGGGGGGGGTGGATGGACAGCGCTGACGACACTTGACGACACGTCACGTAACGACCCGAACGACCCGAACCAACGCATCACGCACGCACGGCCCAATACTGCACCGCTCGAACCCCAAGCGCATCGACCAAGGAAGCGCGGCGGGAGACGCGCTACTGGCTAGCTGACGCATCGCACGGCACGACTAGAGGAATGGGGGGGAGGGTAGGGGGGGGGGGATCTGGTGTTGGCCCGCTCGCTCGTTTTGTTTCTGAGGAGGAGAGATACCGGCTGGGCGCCGCGACGCGCCGCCCTGCCCACGCATCTTGGCGTCTGTCGTTTCTCCTTGCATGTAGACGGAATCGTTTTCGGTGCCGAGCGATTGGCGGACCCAACGAGCCGAGACGAGCGCGGTACCAATCCCGAGCCGTGCCGTGGCGCTTTCAGCTGCCTTGTCCGCCCGAGTGCCGCTGTGATCGTGATCGTGATCGTGATGGTGAATGCGAGCGTGCTGTCGCGCCCGCTTCCGCTCGGCAATGGTGCCCGCAAACTCGTGCATGGGGAGGGGGCACAACGGCAGCCGCGATCACACGAGCTGGGGGCGGGGGGGCAGGAAAAACAAGGCGTGTCGTCGCTTCGGACCCGTTGATTTCATCTATAGCAGAGAGATCTAACAAAAGGGCGTTGGGGGAAACCCACACACACAAATAGGCTTTCTTCGCCTTTGCTGCCGCGTGCGAGCGTTCGGCAAGGCGGGTTGCCCGTGCCGTGGCACCATGCCTCATCACTTGGGGGGGGGATCAAACTTTCGAGCCCAAAAAGCGCTGCCAAACCCCGCGAGACCGCATTAAAACGCAAAATATAGAAAGTAAGAAATGGGACTCGACACGGTGCGATGGCCACGCTGCCCGCGACCCCGGTTTTCCCCCGAGCCAAGCACCGGGTGCGACGAAGGGATGCGGACGTAGTGTTTCTCGACGCTCTAGATCCTGCCCCCCTCGACGACCTCGCGCACCAGCTCCAGCTGGCCCGACTCCGCCGTTCGCCGCCGCTCGAGCACCCACCTGTTCCCCCCGGCGCCGTCGCGCTCCTGCACGTAGGTGGTGCTGACCCTGTCGGCGCCGCTGCCGCTGCGGCTGTGCGAGTGCCAGGCGGCGCCGAGGTCTCTGCGCGTGGTGGCAGTGGCGGGGGAGGACGAGGGTGACGCGGCGCCGGACGTCACGGCGCTGTGGCCGCGCTTGGGCGTTGGGTCGAGGTCTTGGAGGGGCGAGGACGGAGTTGCAGGCGAGTGGTTGGCATTGGTGCTGTCACTGTCTGCGGCGGATGACTCGGCGCGACCGTGCTGCCGTCCGTTGCTGATGTCTTTGGACGGGTTCCGGGGTGTCGGGCTGTCGCTGTCGTT
>NAJN01001616.1:0-10106 GCA_005059845.1 Cryomyces minteri
AGTTTACGCCACCACCAACGTGAACACGCCGCGTCGACGCCTGTCGCCGACCGCAGCCACCACGTGTTCTTCCCCTTCTTCGGCGGCGCGGACGACCGGGTTGCCCTGCGACTCGTCCTGCAGATGGCGGAGAACCAAGATGTCACTGCCACTATCGTACACTACTACTCCACTGCAGCGTCTTTCGAGCACGTCGAGGCTTCCACTTCGCAGTCGGCGCAGAGTGCCAGCACAAGCGCGAAACGCGCCATGACAGGCTTAACCCCCACGGCCTCGAGCGAGCGCGACGCCGCGTTCTTCTCCTCGCTGCGCCATTCTCTCCCCGCAGACTTGGCGATGAGAGTGCTGTTCGAGACCAAGCAGTCGACCAACCTCCTGGCCGATGCGATGGAGCAGGCGAAAGCGGAAGTGGGACAGAGTCCGCGGAACGCAGGCGATCTGATCGTTCTGGGCCGCAACGTCAACGCCAACGTCGTGGCAGCAGACGTCGGGACGTCGAGTACGAGCAGCGAGGCGAGGGGTTGTCTGGGCCCTGCTGCGGAAGCCGTTGTTGCGAGCGGGATCAGGGCGAGTGTGCTGGTTGTGCAGGCGCGGGGCAAGGGGCTGGAGTAATGGCGGAAGACACTTGTACCGTCGAGGGTGGGGAGTGGGCGCTTTTGGTCAAAACTGCGATATACCAACTTGGGTTCTTGCTGGGGTCCGGACGTCTGATCTGACGCTGCGAATGCCACTTCGTTTCCGTGCTGGACAAGGATACAGAATTTCTCGCTCCGACCATGACTGCTTTTGCCATAGCGGTGGGATTGGTCAACGATAGATGTATTCCCGATATGTCGTCGAAGGCGGACCAGGACCGCGCTTGAGCGTGTAACAGGGGCTGTTGGCTACATAATAGACATCCTGCTAATACTCAACGTGTGGGGACATCTGTGGAACCGGTGCCCTAAGGGAGCTGATGACGTCGAGTTGTGTTGAGGACGCACACTCAATCCCGACGCGTCTTCGACTTTCCTCGTCCGGCTTGACGCTGCGGACCAGTCGCAGACGGATCATCCAGACGTCGTCGAGACGTCTCTCACGCGCAGCACGAGTGAACCGCGAGTCGGTGCTCTGGTGCCACATCACTCTCGGCCCGTCTGGCAGGCTCAGCTGCACGCCGATGCACTCGGTGCGACCTCCTAAGCTGCACATGCACCGTGGCTCGTTGGTCGCAGCACCCCGAGTCCACTGTGTGTGTTGTGCATTGTGTGTGTGTGCTGACCCCGTCACGCGCACGCCGTGTCCTGCAGCTGACAGTCGATGCATGCGCGGTGGTTTGGCATGTGGTGGGAGCGCGATCGGTCGCAGGAGACACCCGGGTCCAGACGGTCTCTCGAACGAGCCACATCAGAGCACTCGCCAACTCTCCGTGCCTGAGATACATCCCTTCGCCATCCACGGAGCATCGCGCCTGCGTGCGGGAACAGTCGATGGGAACCCCCAGGACACGCCCCCAGGAAGCGTCCCCTGGAATTGTCGATGCAGGGGCCCCGGCAGATGGTGGAGCAGCGCGCGCCAGTACGCTGCGACGGCGAGCAGGCTCCGTGGGCGAATAGGGCGTACGGCGGTCACGCGGCAGAGGTCCGCGACCGCGGTGCCTGAAGGATCGGCGCTGTCGTAGGAGAGTGGGAAACACGCACCCGACACGAGGGCTGCCGGGTATTGGAAGTCGAGGAAGATAGCATACCTTACCTTACATTACCTTGCCTTACCTGACAGAAGTAGCATACCTTTACCTTACCTTACCTTACCTGACAGATGTGCGGCGGGGTTAGGTTGCTTCACGAGAACAGCCGTCTTGGTGCTATAGCGCAAACCGGGGCTACGACTCAGGGTGAGTTGGCTTCTGTTCTTTTGTACTCAGCTTTGTTGCGCGTGACGAGTGACTGCAACGGTAAGTTAGGCGGCCCGGTGGCTCTACAGCAGCCCCGACCCTAGATCCGCCCATCGTTCCGCTTCCCTGCCATCGTGACCTCACGGCAGTTCCAGGTCGCTTTATACATTACACATCCACAACCTCTGCACACACACATTTCTACAACTCTGGACCTGTCGACGGCTATGCTCCTTTAAGAGTCTTCGGCCAGCAATAGCCCAGGGGCCTCACCGCTTCGCCGTCCATGCGTATGGCTTCAACACCTACATGTCCTTCCTCTCCGACGCTGCAGTCTTGCCGGGCTCGACCGGCCTCCTCCATTCCAATGGCAGTGCGGTAGTGTCGTCGTCGTCGTCGTCGCATAAAGGGCCTCGGAAGTCACGGAGCCACGCCGGTTTTCTAGCACCGCTTGCACGACTGGTTCGGGACCCTGTGAGAAGCATTGCCGGGAGTTTGGGGCAGTACACCGTGGAAGAGCGTAACGAAAAGAGCCGTGAAGACGAGAACCAGAGGCAGATACTATACCTTAGACTGAAAGCAGTGAGTCCATCAGTCTTCACAGAGCCTTCCTCTGAACTGCACACTGAATGGCGGTGTATCTAGGCTGCTACCTACGACGACTGGCGCACGTCGGCGTGTAAGCTCGATCAGGTTGAAGGCAACGATGCTTGGAAGCTTGGCGATGATTCCAGCGAATACAACGTCGAGCTGGTCAAAGCGCGCCTCAGACAGCTGGAAGAGGCGCGCATCGGCTGCGATGTCGGCCGCATGCTGTTCCTCATTCGAACCTCTCTGACCCGGGGCCTTGGTGGTATGGGTGATTTGAGACTATACAAGCATTCCCACATCGGCACGAAATCCTTGATTGAGCGGTATATTGCATCGGCGAAGAACACACTGCGCGCATTGCTGGACGTCTCGGCGAAGGATGACGGGGGCTTAGATCCTAGATATGTCCTGGAGCAAATGCTGGCGGCGAGACAGGCTTTTGGTAGGAGTGCTCTTCTTCTGTCCGGTGGTGGCACACTCGGCATGAACCACGTCGGAGTCGTCAAGAGCCTGTTCGAAGCCAGCCTGCTGCCTCGCATCATCTCGGGTTCCTCAGCGGGCAGTATCGTATGCGCCGTGCTGTGCACCAAGACGGATGAAGAGATACCGGAAGTATTGGCCCAGTTCTGCTATGGAGATCTGTCTGTGTTTGGCAAGGAGGGCGAGGAAGAGAGCATCTTGCGGAAGGCTGCTAGATTCCTTACCAAGGGCGCGCTCTTCGACATCTCCAATTTGGTCAGGGTGATGAGGAACATGCTAGGGGACATCACGTTTCAGGAAGCATACAATCGCACCAGACGGATCTTAAACATCTGCGTCTCTAGCGCAAGCTTGTATGAGCTTCCGCGGCTATTGAACTACGTCACAGCACCCAACGTCATAATATGGTCCGCAGTGTGAGTTCGTGTACTTCTATGTCTGGAGCAAGGTATACTGACTCGAGTATAGAGCAGCATCTTGTTCGGTACCTTTCATCTTCTCGGCAGCCCAGCTGTTGGCTAAGGACCCAAAGACTGGAGGTGAGGTTCCTTGGAATCCTTCGCCGCAGCGCTGGATCGATGGATCTGTTGACAACGACCTTCCAATGACTCGACTTGCCGAGATGTTCAATGTCAACCACTTCATCGTTTCACAGGTCAATCCTCATGTCGTACCTTTCCTACTGAAAGAGGAAGATGTCATAGCGTCCGAAGCTCAACAATCCACCTCTGCTTTCGCTGCAGGGCCTGGATGGCTCCATACAATGGCCAACCTCGCGAAGGGCGAGGCACTACATAGGATGCACGTTCTCGCCGAGCTTGGCATCTTTCCGAACACAGTCACCAAAGCGCGATCCGTTTTAAGCCAGCGGTACTCCGGCGATATCACCATCTTCCCGCAGGTGTCGTATGCTCACTTCCCTCACGTGCTGAGCAATCCCAACAGAGAATTCATGCTTCAGGCTATGTTAGGCGGCGAGCGCGCCACGTGGCCGAAGCTCAGCAGGATACAGAACCACTGCGCCATAGAGCTTGCTTTGAATGATGCTGTGCAGAACTTGAGAGCCCGAGTGGTGTTCAGTCCTAGTCAAGTCGACCTCCGGATGAGCTCGTTCACAACGCGCAGCAACTCTACTCGGTCAGAGCGTGGGAGAAGCGCAGGTTTGAGCAGAGGACAGCACCGATCCTCGACGAGCAACGATGCCAACTACCTGGCTCCAGACCAAAAGTTGCCTCCCAGGACTCTGCGTCCCATAGACACCTGCCTCAAGGTCGCAGGACCAGACAACTACTTCTCCTCCGAAGCCGACACGCTCATATCCGAATCGTCACCCGCAGCAATCGACAGTGACTCCGACGACTCAACAACAGACTCTTCCGCTGACTCGCCGCCCTCGCCACTACCCACCCTATGGCCCTCAACTCGTCAGCTCTTCCCCTCCGCCTCGCAACCCACAACCCCAAGCATCGCCTCCCGCTCCTTCTTCGCCTCCACCTCCCCTCTCGCCATGACGCCCAAAGGCCCCAGCACGCCCGAGCTGCGCTACAAGCGCCTCTTCCATACGGCCGCTGTGCAGGCCATGCCCACCATCCCGTCTCCTAGCCTGGGACCCGGACCGGGACCTGGGCTCGTGGAGGCGGGGCGCGGCAGACGGGGTAGCGGTGCTTCGGCGACCACACCCCTCGAGCTCGATATTTCGGGCACGAAAGGCATGGTCAGACGCAAGAAGCGCAGTTTGAGTACGGGACTGAAGGGGTTGGCGCCGCCGGATAGACGGTGATTGCCTTCCATCGAACGACAATATGATACGATACGATGTGATTGGACCCGCTGTATAGACCCACTGACAGGCCCGAAGGCATGCAAGGCGATCCAGGAGGACCGACACGGCGACCCTTCAGAACGAGCTTCGGAACAACCTACGGTGACGAATCGAGCACGCACTCCCGGCGACGTTCGGAATGAGTTCCGCTCTAACCTTTGGACCTGCATTGGGCAGCGGCTGCTATGAAGGCCTTTACAAAGGGTCTCACTCGAGTCGTGTCGCCAACCGTTGCTCAACCAATCGTGAAGCTCCCTTCGAACAACCCTGCTGCGAACCTCGCTATCACAGTGTATGCGGGAAATCCTTCTGCTCCCAATCACGGCGTCATGAAGCGGCCGAACCCTGGGAGTACCATGGCTTCTCGCAACCCCTGTGTTGCGACGCTTGCCCCTCCCAGCTCTTCTCGCATATCCGTTCACGACAGCCTCGTTTGAGGACTTTCCTTCCGCTCTCTGCTCGGATGCTGAGCTACTCTCGAACTCGTTCCGCTAGCTTTGCGTCTTGCTCCTCGAGAGCTGTTGGCGGGGGGTGTTCTTCGTGTTTCGGGGCGTGGCATGCGTACCGTGGGTGTTTGGATGGGCTTGGGGAAGCAGAGAGCATTCCGCTTTTTGCAACCGGTGTCTCTGGAATTGCATTGGAAGCGACTGCGCACATTGGTCTCAACGACGACGTCTGGTACGTCGCGATTGCTCTTGGTGGGTTTCACTCGGCGCCACAAACTGCCTGCTACACATACATGCCAGCTCAACGTAGCTGCATAGTGCTCCTTCAAATACACACATAGACATATACATACACACTACCTTAGTTACGACACACTACCTCGTTTACGACACACGTCTCACCAAAAGGCATCTGATGTCCTCAGCTCTTCCCCCACCCCTCCAGATTCACCACGTCCGCCTCCCGCCCGGAGCGGCTGATGATCCACACGACGTCGTCGTCCGTGTCGTTGACCTCCTGATGCTCGGCGTACGCGGGGATGAGGGCGAAGTCGCCGGGGTCGAGGCGCTGCCGCGTGGAGCCGGCGTCGGAGACGATGGTGCCGTGGCCGGAGCGCGCGAAGACGACCGTGTCTGCTCACTCTGAGCGGGGGAAGGGGGGGGGGGTTGGGTCGGAGTGGTGTACCTTGTTTGCCGTGATGGTGGACCGCAGAGGCGGTGCGCGGCTTCGCAATCATCACGGACGCGCAGATGGAGTCGCTCAGGTCCGTGATGGCGGCTTGCCGGATCATGCCCGTCGTTTGGCCGCCGCTGGTCGCGAGGGAGGCGGCGCGCGTCACGTGGACGGGGCCGGGCATCGTGGGTCGGGCTCGTGGCGGATCTGGTGGCGGGCTGGAGGGACGATGGGATGGGACGAGTCGGGTGGGAATGGATTGGAGTGGAGCTGGGGAGGGTGGGGATGATGGGAGAGATCACGAGGGAGTCGGGAGAGGAGAGGCGGTCGTGATGTTCGCGGCTGGTGCAGTGGATGTGCGTGCGGAGAGTGCTGTTACGAACAACAGTAGCTACGGATGACTCGGGCGTCTCTGGTCTACGAGGCAGAGGCGACAAGAACCCTTGAAGACGAAGACGAAGACGAATACGAAGACGAAGACGACGTCTGCTGCTGCTGCATCTGTTGCTTTGTTTTCTTCGAAGATGGGTTCCTTCCTCCGGGATGTCGACAAGATGAGATGAGATTTGGCCACTGCTCCTCCGCAGTCGTCAGTCCGGGGAAACAGACACAGCGGAGGAAGCCGCGTACCGAGTACCGAGGCCTCACATGCCTCTTGCCTGCCGCCGTGTCCGTTTGCGTGCGGCTCTCCAAGGAATCCGGGGCCCTATTCGCATCTACATTCACAAGCAAAGCACTGGCATGTGAAGGGACCGAGTCTAAATAAGCCGGATCATCAGCTGCCCTTGCCCTAGTACAAGACCGACTGCTTTTCTCTCACTACGAACCACCTGCTCCTCTCTTCGCTTCTCCCTCCATCCTAGACTCCCCTCTTCATCGAGCCAGCACTATGTCGCAGACTTTCAGCAAGAGCGATGTTGCGTCGCACAACAAGCCTGACAACCTATACATCATTGTCGATGAGGATGTATACGACTTGACCACCTTTCAGAATGAGCACCCGGGTAAGCACCTGATCACACTCCACAACAAGCGAATACGGCGGCTAATAACTCGACAGGTGGAAAGAAGAGTATGATCCGGCGACTGCCTCGAACAAGACAATCCACTAACGTGTATGTCAGTCCTCCAACGGGTGGCCGGCAAAGACGCCTCGAAGCAGTTCTGGAAGTACCACAATGAGGGCATCCTCAAGAAGTATCAGAAGCAGCTGCTGGTCGGTTCTCTGGATTCGAAGCCGAAAGCAGCCGCACCGCCAACCCCTCCGGCAACACCACCACCTCAGGAGAAGAAGGAGGCTGTGGTGCCATCAGCAGAGCCAGGCTTCGTCGCTCCTCAACCTGGCCCGGCTGCGGCGGAAGAGGCAGAAGCGCTCGACCAGTTTGGTGATCTCGTGCCATACGCGGACCCTTCATGGTACCAATCCGTGAGTACCTCGAAAGAGCGCCAGTATGGCGTATCCGCTTGCTGATCACTTATGCAGTACCACTCTCCCTACTTCAACCAGTCTCACGCCGACCTCCGCGCCGAGATCCGCCAATGGGTCGACGACGAGATAATGCCCAACGTCACCGAATGGGACGAGGCGAGAAAGGTTCCCGACAGCATCTACAAAGCCATGGGCGAGAAGGGATATCTAGCCGGTCTGATGGGCATGCACTACCCCACCCACCTCACAAAGCAAAGAGTCAAGAGCGTGGCACCAGAGAAGTGGGATCTCTTCCACGAGATGCTGCTGACCGACGAGCTATCGCGTGCCGGCAGCGGCGGTTTCGTATGGAACCTGATCGGCGGCTTCGGCATCGGCTGTCCCCCGCTCGTCAAGTTCGGCAAGAAGGCGTTGGTCGAGCGCATCGTGCCGGACATTCTGAACGGCGACAAGCGCATCTGTCTCGCCATCACGGAGCCCGATGCCGGCAGCGACGTGGCCAACCTCACCTGCGAAGCCAAGCTGTCGGAGGACGGCAAGCACTACATCGTCAACGGCGAGAAGAAGTGGATCACCAACGGCATCTGGTGCGATTACTTCACCACTGCCGTGCGCACGGGCGGTGAAGGCATGAACGGCGTCAGCGTCCTGCTCATCGAGCGCAGCGCGGGCGGCGTCTCGACGCGGAAGATGGACTGCCAGGGCGTGTGGAGCAGCGGGACGACGTACGTGACGTTCGAAGACGTCAAAGTGCCCGTGGAGAACCTGATCGGCAAGGAGAACCAAGGTTTCAAAGGTATGTCCGATCTTGGCCAACCTCCCGCAACAAGCCTCGACCCATGCTGACCCACTTCCCCCCCCCCACAGTCATCATGACCAACTTCAACCACGAGCGCATCGGCATAATCATCCAGTGCCTGCGCTTCTCGCGCGTCTGCTACGAGGAATCCATCAAGTACGCGCACAAGCGGCGCACCTTCAACAAAGCGCTGATCGAGCACCCGGTGATCCGGCTGAAGCTGGCGCACATGGCGCGCCAGATCGAGGCGTCGTACGCGTGGCTCGAGTCGCTGGTCTACCAGTGCCAGAAGATGCACGAGACCGAGGCCATGCTCAAGCTCGGCGGCGCCATCGCCGGCCTCAAGGCCCAGGCCACCACCACCTTCGAGTTCTGCGCCAGAGAGGCCAGCCAGATCTTCGGCGGCCTGAGCTACAGCCGCGGCGGCCAGGGCGCAAAGGTCGAGCGCCTGTACCGCGACGTCCGCGCCTACGCCATCCCGGGTGGCAGCGAGGAGATCATGCTCGATCTGAGCATCCGCCAGGCCCTGAGGGTGCACAAGGCGCTGGGCATGAAGCTGTAAAGGGGCCGGGGGGAGGGGGGGGCTCTCTGCGGCGAGGGATTGGCGCTTTTCCTTTTCTACTTCGGTCTTCTGGGCATAGATACTCCATAAGCATGCACAATCTCCTCCATGGCAGCAAAGGCTCTAACGCATTCCTTTCCCGCGCAGAGCACGGCGTACGACAGCGTGAAGGTACCCTAAAAAAAACATATACAAAACAAAACCGGGCGGTCATCCCGGCGCCCAGCGCCCAGCTCACGCAGGAATGTGGTGAGGGATCTCGCCATCCGAAACTGCGGGACGGGGCGGAAGAGAGAGAGAGAGAGAGCGAGAGAGAGCGCGCGCGACGGGACATGGAGAAGCTCCGAGTGATGCCTTTCTCGGAGAGCAGCATCATCATCATCATCATACACTGGTGAGGGGATACAAGCGCGCGCGCCGGGCCCGTCCGCGCCTCTTTGCTCGGCCCCTTGACAACTGCTGCTTGATGCCAGCCTCGAAAAAAAAAAGCTTTTCCTT
Organism: Cryomyces minteri; assembly: GCA_005059845.1. Lineage (NCBI taxonomy): Eukaryota > Fungi > Ascomycota > Dothideomycetes > Cryomyces > Cryomyces minteri. Next base: position 9,174 of record NAJN01001616.1, read on the forward strand.
TTGTCGATTTTCCTCCGTCCTTGACGCCACTTGACTGGGCGTTTTTGCGCGCCGCTTGCTCCGAGGGGGGGGGCCGAACTTACTTCTCCAGACCGTCGTACACGGCCTTCTCGCACGCCGCCCACTGGCCCATGACGTTCGCGTCTGGCGCAAACGAAGAACGTTAGCCAGCAGTCCAAGCAGCGGCCCACAGTCCTGCCTCGAGGCCTCCTGCTCCTCGGCAAAGCGCGTGCACCGAAAAACACGGGGAATGCGGCTCGGGGGGGGGCAAAACTCACCGCCGAACGGCACGACCTGACTGGCAATTATGCCCGCCACGCCCTTCTCCCTGTCGCACCACCAGAACAGATTCGGCAGCCCGGCCCAGTGCGCCGTGCTCTTGCCGCGGCCCGTCGCGCCCGCCTCCAGCGTCAGCATGAACGAGAGCCCCCAGCCCTGCGCCGGCTGGCCCTCCTGCGGATACAGCTCCGGGAGCGGGTTCGTCTGGTCGCACTTGGCGGCCGGGATGCCTTGGCGGGCGAAGTCGGGGAACTGCGGGATGCTGTTCTCGAACATCTTGGCCACCGTTTCGGGCTTCAGGATCTGGGCGTTGGTGGTCGGCGAGGTGCCGTCGTTGAGGAGGGCCGCGAGGATTTCTGCGCGGCAAAGGAGGGTGGTTAGTGGTGCTGTGTAGTGGCGTGGGAACGAATGATGAGAGAGGGCAGGAGTCAGTGGGTTGGTTTGGGGGGCGTGCTGGGGGGACGGCGTGTATATGGAACATACGACAGTATTCCGCCGGCTTCGCGAAGCAGCCCGCACCCGCGCTGTTGAGCACGCGCTTCTTCTCCTCGTCCGTCTCGGCGATCAAGCCCTTGCGGAGCAGGTGGTCGCGCTCTTCCACGCTGCCGTCCTTCCACCGCTGGTGCATGGCCGCCAGGTGCGCCTTCATCTCCT
>NAJN01001617.1:0-10100 GCA_005059845.1 Cryomyces minteri
ATCACCGTTCGATACAGTGTATTTGATAGCCGTGTAAATGAGGTTGGTGAAGAACGTGATACCGTTCTCAAAGTAGGTGTGGACGACCTGCATGACACCGGAGCTGAATTGCATGATACCGACGTCGGGAGATTGCTCCATCTCGCTAGCAGCGTCCAGAAGACAATCGGCAGGAACACGGGTGTCGGAGTCGATGAGCACGATGTAGTCGCCGATACGGATGTTGCCATCAGCCCAAGCACGACCGTGCTCCTCGAGGACTTCCTTGAGGCAGCGCTCGTAGGCTTGAGCCTCGTCCGCTTGGCTCCAGTCGTCAGGCCTCATAATCTGGGCGAGCTTATCTTCAACGTTGCATGAGACCATCATGCCAAAGTTCATGTTGGAAGCCTAAGCGAGAGCGGGAAGTCAGTGATCTGCAGTGTTGCTTGCCAAATACGTTACGCGCAGCTCAGCTCAACTCAGCTCATGCGAGGCACGCCTCTGCCGCTTTGGGCCGCATCACTACACATCCGATGCAGGAACGCGCAGAGCTGAGGCTGAGATCGGCGGAAGTGTAAGAGAACAACATACCTTCTTGAATTTGCCCTTTCTGATGAAACCCTCGGAGCCGTGCTTTGGACGCGCGGTCCATCCGATGCTGTGATCGGCGTAAAACTCGATTCTCGCCTGGCGCTCTTCCTCGTCGATGATCTGGAGACCGTCGTCGTTGATGAACATGTTCGCCGAGCCACCCTGAAGCTCGTACGTCGAGATAGCCTGCTTGATGGACTTGACGGTAGGCGCAATAACCGAAGATAGACCCTCCTTGTACACAGGGCATTGGATGGTGATGTGCGGGAGCTGACGACCTTGAATACGACGCGGCAGCAGCGCTGAGTAGTACCGCGAGTTCTGCGTCATCTGGCGGACGGGACCGATACATTGCGCGATACAACCGACAATGACCTGAGCGAAGAACAGAGTGAAGAAGACCTGGATAGGTGTGAGGAGAAGGAAGGCGACACGGAGATAGCTCTTGTCGACCATGACCTCGATGGCGATTTGTCGGAAGCCAGCGCCCAACATTATCGTGATGATGGTGAGGGTGAATCCAACGAGAATGGTGTTGTTCAAGTGGGTCGCACGCTTCTCAGGCTTGATCTCTCCGCTCTCCTCGTCAATCTCTTCTTCGACGACGCCAGGTCCCTTCTTCGTCTGGGGACCGTCATCTGGAGCGTCAGCTGGCTCACCAGTCTTCCACACCAGCTCCATCAGCTCGTTCTCAATGGTCTTCGCCCTCGGAATGAGGTTCATGGCCTCGTCGTCCCACACTACAAGCAGGGCTTCTGAGGCAATGAATGCTGCAAACTGATGCTTGCGAGCTCTGGGCAAATCGTCCATCGTCGGCAGAATTTGTACGCGGAGACCGTTCATGAGTGGCACGTCAACGGCATCAGGGGACCAAGTAAGGAAGGTCTTGATGATTCTCGAATTCACCGTCATCGCACACTGAAGGCAAAATCAGCACACAACGATTTGTCATCACAGCAAAGACTACAACTTACGTGAACGTTCAGTGCAGCGCAAGCTACAGCGAACACCGACTGGCTCAACTGTGGCGGGCAAGCCATGTAGTGCCCTCTGCTCTTCCTCAGAAGAACGCCCTCCATCTCTCCACTGCCGTCACCAACCCACAGATGCGAGCACTGTTGTTGGAAGAGATAGTTCACCATGACCTCGTGCTTGATGTCGTCCATGAAGCTAGAACGCATTGACGGGGCAATGGACGCTCTCGATGAGCCGAAGCCCGGCGGTGTCATCATTCCATAGGGTGTTTGTGTTCCGGACTCTGGGAAAGGCGGAGGCGGTGTGAGGTTCCCCTTCTCGGTGAGTTCGGTGCCCACTCTGTCACTCTGAGCTCCCTTTGGCTTTCCGCCCTTGAAGTAGTTCTTGAGACCCATCCTGGTAAGAGGGACAGGTTGTACTCGAGAAGATGTTGTGTGCCTTCAAGGCAAGAAGCACAAATGTGCAAGAGCTGGAACTAGTTTGCTCTGTGCTGTTCGCCTCTTGGATGTCGGCTTTGGGTAGATTCGAATAGCGAAGGACTGGAGACGAAACAGATTGCTCAGATAGTATGTGAGAAGGAGAGTAGGTACGCTGTGTCCGGGCGTACGAGTGAGTATAGTATGAGTGCTTAACGAGAGGGATTAGATGGTATGAGGCTCAGGGCCTTTCTTCCTATCAACGGTTGCAAGCGGAGGATGAACGAGAGTAAGTAAACGAGTGGGAGATTTTAACGGAAGGGCAAGTCACTTTGATAATAACGGGCCTCGTGGGAACTAAGACAAGCGGGAAGAAGGGCCAAACTGGGTCCGCCCATGTCGCCTTTTGGTCGAGGCTGCTTCGATGCCAGATCAAGTTTATTTTTACCGTGGCTTGCCAGGCCTCTGCTAGTCTTCTCAACAGAAGTAATAACCTCAGTCCCCAATGCTTGGGACATTCGACCAAAGCGGAAGACCTAGGATCAAAGTGATCAGGGATCCTCGACGCCGCCGCCTCTGTGGTATAAGGTTCTGCGCAAATAGGTATAGCGTGCAATCGACATGGCATACCGAAAGCCAAATCTCCCGTGCCTCCCGATGACATCTCGACCGCCCAAGCGGCAATCCATGTGCTCGTCGAAGTCCGTTGAAGGTTAAGATGCCTGGTAGGGGATCCATCGGAAGGATCGAGTGCCCGATGAAAGACAATCGTGGGAACTCAGTTCGAGTACACGACGCCATTATCCCGAGAGAAACACACGCGAGACGTGTGACAGCAGAAGAGGCAAAAACTCACTCCGGCGGATCCGTGGCGTTCAGGGCCACGCGAACGGCGATGACGGTCAGGGGAAGACGTTGCCGGGCACCATCCGTCTGGTCTTTCTGCTAGGGTCCTGGTGAAGAGGGTCAGCTCGTGGCCGGACATTTGTCGACGTTTCGAGCCCTCGATGCCCAGCCGAGACTGATAGCGCCTACGTTGCATTATTCGCCTCTCCATGCGCTCGGTGCCGGATGGTCGAAAGAACATGCTTGACTTGCAAGGGAGCATGCTTCGGAGGTGGAGCCAGAGCGCTTGGTGAGGTTGAAGCGAGATAAAGAATTGCAGGGCCCTGCATAACTCGCTGCTATTCTTGTCAACCGACGCCTCGTGCCTGCAGCGTGGAGGTGACACGGCAGCGGCCACTTCCTCAATAATCTCCATGATGCTGGACACGGCCATATCAGGTTGTGCCATAAGATAAGAGCAAGGCCCTGCTGACACGGCACTCGAATGACACGGGAGGTCGTGAACGCCCCCTGGTCATCACATGATAAGTTACATGCTGGACAATCACAAATTGCAAACAGAACTGAGTGCGGTACAGTATGTTCCTGGAAGATAGTGATACGAGCACGAGTCTGCACCAGCGACTGAACCTGGCAGTCTGTGAATCCCCGTGCTGTAAGCGATATCACTATCACCTCTCGTGCATGTCTAGCATCTATCTACAGCACAAGAGATTGGAGGAGAGGATCTTGCAAGCCCGAGACAAGCGACCCTCCACTTCACTTCACTTCGCTTCACAACACCCTTGTTGGGGTGCTGTCACCGCTCGATGTTCGATTTGGCGCGGAGTGCATGATGCACCCACCCACGCCCAGCACCAAAAGTCTGCAGTATGTCACTGTCGTGCCAAACCATCTGGCTTTCGGCTTTCGACGCAGCGATCTTCGCGTCTCTCATCGTCGCTGAGCCTCCGAGTTCAGGGCTCGAGTCGACGCTATACTTGACTCGTACAGCAAGGCACTCGAAGGTGCTGCGGCAGGATGACTTACCTCCCTTGCCTCGACGCAAAAGGCAGCGAGCAGGCACGGGAAGCTCTGCAGCTAGAGGTGAGGCTAAAATGCACCAAGTGCGGACGAGCACGCGATATGAGTCCGGCTCTGCTTAGCGACTGATGGTGGCGTACCGTAGAAAAAAGTGTGTATCGCCCTTCGTATCAGTCCGATTTATGCCTGCCATTATTGTAGCTGTAACACTCTGCAACGTGATATCGATCTCCCGAGAATACGGCGCGAAACAGCCTGCGCCAACGAAGCCTACGCCTCGAGCGTCGGACTAGCCTCCGGTGCATGACACATCCTGTCCTGCCCGCCCTCATCCAACCTTCGTGCAAACTTTTTCCAGAACACTGCCACATCCGGCCTGGCCGCCCCCCGTCTAGGCCTCTTGGGCGATGCGGATTTTTTCCAGGAACCAAGCGCCCGAACGGGGTGTGGCGAGCGCTGCAGAGCTGGAGCGGTCATCCGGCTCCGCTTGGCGACGATCGGGGTCCCGCACGGCCGCCTGAGGGCGTGCTTTTTCGTTGGTGGTACGCTTGGCGGATGGGCTGTTGGCTGCGTCGGGCCAGGTTGCGCAAACGCACGACACTCGGGCGCGGGCGGCGCTGGTGCTGGTGTTGGTGTTGCTACTGGTGGGCCCTTTGATGGTTGGAGGAAAGGTGATGACGGGGTGCGATGGCCTTGCAGCGTAAGGTAGGCCAACGTTGACGTCAATGAGGCAGGACACCCCACTCGTATCCATTGGCGTCATGATCGGCAAACTCGGATCCTGCAGCGGGACAGTCGCGGTAGGGTTGAGCACACTGCGATTGCAAAAATGATCACCGGTGAATGGAGAGATTGAAGGGAGATGATCGTCACGTGCGCCGACAGCCTGTGATCTCTGTGGTCTGGGCGGTGGAGATGAAGGGGCAGCTTCGACTGTAGAGGAGCTGAAGCTCTGTTACGAGGCTTGCGTTCAGCTGAGGTTCCAGTGGCTCTTGAGGGACTTCCAACGGATCTCGAAGCTGGCTTTGTCAAGGTCATGTGGCAACAGAGGACGGTGTTCGATTCGCAGATTTCTGCCAGATAACTAGGGATCACGGTCAAGAACGCGAAAGTGATTGTAGTCTTGGTAGGCTAAGACGACTTTCTATAACAGCGCCGGATCATGCACAAATCCCAATCTGCTGCAAGTGTGTGCCCAGCCATTCAGATTCCTCAAAACTCCGTATACAGCCCAGCCCTAGATCCAAACAAAAGTACGCGTCGCTATACAGACAGAGGCGGTTCTCTTAGACCCGTCAGGATCTGGCAGATGAGAAGGCGCAGAAGGCGGAATACAAGAAGCACAGGGGTTTGAGGCATCAGCTCTAGCATCCGTTCCAGCCCTTCTGTTGCGAGATCTTGACGCTCTTGACGATCATCTGACCGTTGTCCTTCCACGTCGGCTGCCACTGGGCTCTGGCGTTCCAGAAGTCGTGCTTCGCAGTCGGGCTGGCGTCAACCCACGGCTTGCCGTGCTTACCGTCCTCGAACCAGCCGTTGGTGCCACCGACGGCAACGTTGAGGATGAGGTAGAAGTTCTGATCGAAAGGCGTGGCGGGATTGCCGGTCTGGCCCCATGGGTCAGTGAGACGAGTGCCGTTGCTGTCGGAGACGGGGAAGTTGCCGCGCTCCCAGAATGGCTTGTCGAACTGCGTGTACAGCACCTGGAGGAGACGGGTGTCGATGTAGGAGAAGATGTACTTGTCGCTCCATTCGAGACCGTAGGTGTGGAAGCCCTTTGCGTAGGTTGTGTGGAGAGCGTTGCGCTTCACGTTGTTGCGCCACCAACCGTCGTTAGCAGGGTTGGGGCCCCAGTGGATCGCACTGCTGACAACGTTGTTGCCGCCCTGGCTGTAGGTGTAATTGTTGCCGCGGGACTCCATGATGTCGATTTCTCCCGATAGAGGCCATGGGCCGTAGGTGGCGTTCACTGGCAACATCCAGATCGCGGGCCAAAGCCAATCACCAGCTGGGAGTTGGGCAACGACCTCGACGCGTCCATACTTGATCACCGCACCCTTCTTGGTGTTGATGCGACCGGATTTGACAGGGTTCACAATGGTGCCGTTTGTGGTGTTGGTGACTGCGACGCAGTTTGACCACACATCGGATGAGCAAGACTTGTCGGCTAGTAGGTTGATCACGTTGTTGGTCTCAATGAGTTTCGGGTCCTGCAGCGTGGGCTGGATCCAGAGCTGGCCGTTCTTGATGAAGACGTTCTCGTCGGTGGTGGTTGTTTGCTCGAATTGGCCGTTGCTGTAAGACTGTTAGCATGTTGCTCAGCAAAATGAGTACAAGTCTCGACTCACCCAAATCCACCAACTTCGGCCTCCTTCGTCCAGATCTTCGGGTCAAGGGTTCCAGAAGAGAAGTTCTCGTCCAAGACCGGGCAGTACACGTGGTTCACGACGGTCTTCAATCCATCGTAGATCAAGAAGCCGGAGATGGCGAGACCCACCACTATGCCGATGATAGGAATGATGGTGACCCATTTCTCTCGGGGGTCCTTCCGCTCCAGCCACGGCTTCTCGACCTCACCCTTCTTTACTCTTCGCGAGTGGAAGTATCTCTGTTGGGGCATTTGCAGGGCAGTGGACGACCCAGCGGCATACGCCGGCATCGAGCCATATGGAGATGCGAAGGGGTTCACGCGAGGCGCCGGGTTGATGGCCTCGCTCTCGGGTGTGCCAGGACGCATGGGCGTGACACTGGCCGTCGTGGTGGCCGTTCCATGATGTGAGTAGTCCATGTCCGCGTCTGGGCCTCGTTGGAGTGTGGGATTCAAAGACGGGATGTCTCCCAGTGCTGGAGAAGGGCTGCAAGCTGAGGGGGATCACGAGTGTAATTCCTCAAGAAACGATTGTATAGGAAATGAGGAGAGAGAGAATCGGGGATGATGAAAGTGGGTTTGGACGGGTCCGATAGAGAAGGCAAGGCGGGCAGGTGAAGCCAGTGTTTTTGAGCAGAGCGAAGACGCAGTGGGCAAAGTCGTGGGCGTATCGAGATTTGACTTCAGCTCAGCCAAGGCGATGCTAAAGATACACAGCGCGCGCGAAAGTCTGCTTCTGGAACCTGCATGGTTGGGATTCCGAATTCAGGCTCGGCCCTGCTCCTGGCGCTCCAGCTGGGAAGGGCAGGGCAGGGCAGGGCAAGGTGCGCTACTTGCGCTACCGTGGCAAGACATTGACTTCCCAAATCGAGACGCGCCACCGACGAGAAGTGTCGAGGTCCGGATAACCTAGCAGCGTGTAGTGCATGTAGTGTATGTAGTGTGCAGCTTGTCAGGAACAGACCCAAGCGGCACGACTGTGGCAAGGGCCTAGGATGATCGGCATCTGTGTGCAAGGGCGCGTGGATGGAACGCTTGACTTGGGTGGGACGCCGACCTCTTCGCCGACCTCTTCGCCGACGAGAAGGGAGCGACAGCGACAGCGACAGCTTTGGCTGCGGCGCCGGCGAAAGCGGGCACAGCGTCCAGCGTTGCATGTCTCTGAGGTGCCGGGCGCAACGAGCACCGCTGGCAGCTGGCAGCTGGCCAATCTTCCGGCGTTCCTCCAGGCCGGCCTCCCGCCGCACAAACGCTATCGAGGGCTAACGCATGCAGGCTTCTCGTTCCCCTCGCAGGGATCCACGTGCACGATGGACCCGACGCTCACGACTCCCACGACTCCCCTGCAACGAGGAGCCGTCCATGCTGGTTGGAGAAAGGCGCCTGTCGTCAGGACACCGGCCGGACATGCACCTCAGCTGCCACCTGCTTTCGCCCGCTCGACGCAGGCGAGATGGTGTCTTGGAACGCTCCGGTGCAGTGTCTCGCAGTGTTTTGCCAACCCTGTGCTCTGCTTCCGCCGTGGACCGCACCTGCGTCGTGGCGCGTTTCGCAGCGGCGACCTGGCCCTCCGATCTCTTCCTCACCTCCTGGACCGACCTTCGATCCGCTTGCACTAACATGTCATTGAGAGAACGCAGATCACTCGCCCCATCACTTCTGAGAGGGAGGCGTCAAGGTTCACCCATTGACGCGGCCCCTAAAGCGTCTCAACGTGGAACGCTGGTCCCGCTCAACCATGCCGTGCTGTTGATCTATACCCACTCCGGTCTAGAAATCGCACGCCTCGGCCAGAGCGTTGAGACGGTACGGCATGAGCTTTCTAGTCTGTGAGACAGGCGCAGAAGTCGAACTCACACAGCATCTTCCTTGAGCTCGGCGACATCTGAATCCACGCGTACGGTTGTTCGGCAGACAGCGTGGCAAAGGAGCCGCAGGAGGAGTACTGTGGCCACCTAAGTGGCCGCAATACCATCTCCTCCTGTACACGAGTAGTGCTATCGCTTCCATGGTCGCAGTCTCTGTCTTTGTATGCACAGTGTAAGAGAGTTCTCCCTCTCGCCTGCTGATCGTGATGCGTCCACCAGCCTGATATCTCTCCGGACTTTCACGATCCATGGGGAGCACAGAAGAAGACTCACTTTGTCGCATCTCACAAAGCAATCATGGCACAAATGGAAAAGCCATGCCATCTTTCTGGTACATGCATGAAAAAGTCTAGCATTCCAAACTTCCCATCAAGCTTGGAACATACGGTCCCTGCTGAAATCGCAAAGCCCATCCGCTATCTACAAGTCCACACACCTTCTCCGCTCCTTGCAAACCTCGGATGACATGGTGACCAGCTTGAGTTTGACAGGTCCAAATCAGAGTGACTCATGGGCTTCACGGGAGAGTCTTGCAGACCGTTAGTAGTCCGAGTGGATGCTTTGGTCTCACGACTGTTTACGAACCACCGAAGCCACCTGGGCGTTGCTCAGTTCAAGAGCCATACCTACCACTAAGGACAAGTGGCTTGGGAAGAGCTGTCAAAGCCATTTGAACCCATCACGCGTCTGAGGCGCACTCGCGCGAATGCCCAGAAGCTGCAGACGCGTCCTCACTGTCCCGTCGTGAGATTTCTCCCCGCCGGTGCGAGGAGCCGAAAAATCGGCCTCGACTGCAGCTCCCGCCTCTTCGGAAACAGGCTGCGGTGACGCCGCCTGAAGGGGTGGTCGGGTCTCCGTGGAGCCTACAGCGAGAGAGCGGGCCGAGTCTTGACGGGCGTGTCCTTGGAGTTCTTTCGGATGGCGCTTCTCTGCCAACCTGCCGTCAAGGACCATGCTACCTCATTGTGAAGCACTTGACTGATCAGCGTGCATACAAGTCTGGGCCTCTGTGTGTTGCAAGCTCTCTCGGGTGGCGGACTCCGTTACGAGGCTTTGAGTGGTGGATGTTGGAAAGGCTACGGCTGAAGGCGATCCGGTCTCTCGTCACGTCGCATCTGTGAGAGTGTCCACACGGGGAGAGTGAGGTTGACTGGAGCGGTTACTTGACATGGCCCCTTTCGTCTTGAGGGTCAAGTTGCGGTGATACGTTGAGACGTCAAGATCGGCTTGGAGGAGAGAAACACGCGAGACATGTTCAGGTCAATCGCTGACCAGCCTTTGATACAGCTACACAGCTGCTAGTACTGTCTGGACCTGTTTGAAGTGATACAGGTAGACACAGTCACCCCATACAACGCACGAACACGGGCCCAGCCATCAGCCATTCCGTACCAATCTCACAATCCCCCCAATCCTCCTGCGCAAACTCTCCCCGTACCCCAGTTCCACAATACCGACACACATCTCCCACGCCTTCCTCGCGCTCTGAATCGGATAGTCCAACGGCCTCGGTATCGCCGTGCTCAGCAGCGCCGGGAAGCGATCTCGACAGACCGCCTTGGTATTACACAGCGCGCGCAGTCCCTCCTCGCCCGCGAAACGCCCGTAGCCGGAGCCCTTGACGCCTCCGAAGGGCAGCTGGACGGCGTAGTAGACGGCGAAGTCGTTGACGGAGACCATGCCGACGCGCACCTCCTCGACGACTTTGTCCAGGTCGTTGGTGCTGGTGCCGAAGACGCTGGCGCCGAGGCCGTACTCTGTGGAGTTTGCAATGGAGATCGCGTCGTCGACATTGGCGGCGGGCATGAGCACAAAGATCGGGGCGAAGACTTCTTCTTGCGCTATCCGCATGCTGGGCGTGACGTCTACCAGTAGCGTCGGCTGGAAGTAGTGGCCTTTCGGATACTTGGAGTGCGGGTATCTCCTCCCACCCGCGAGGAGCTTCGCGCCTTGGCCTACAGCTTCCTTGATGAGTCTTTCCAACCGGTCGAACCCAACGTCAGAGATCGTAGCACCGACGTCCACTCCCTCCTC
>NAJN01001618.1:0-10070 GCA_005059845.1 Cryomyces minteri
CCGCAAGGCTTGCATCTCAGCCAACGGCTACACCTCAGAAGTGAAGATGCTGCCTCAGTCTGGACTACCGCAAGGATCGCCGCTCGCTCCGATGCTGTTCCTGTTCTTCAATGCATCTCTAGTCCAGCAGCTGGTCCGCAACCGGGGCTCAATGGCATACATCGATGACTACACGGCATGGGTAACGGGAGCATCAGCAGCTGAGAACACAAGGATGCTCCAAGAGGAGGTCCTTCCGAGGCTTGAAAGGTGGGAGCGCGAAAGCGGAGCAGTGTTCGAAGCCTCGAAAACGGCCTTCATCCACTTCACAAGGAATCGGAGAGGGGACAGGGACAGTGAACTACCCCTGCACTTCAAGGGCCAAGCAATACCACCCGTGGCACGAGTGAAGCTGCTAGGCTTAGTGATGGACAGGAAGCTCAACTTCAGGGCTCACGTGGCAGAAGCGGCAGCAAGAGCTCAGGAGGCCGCCCTTGCAGTGAAGAGGCTGAAAGGGCTGCGACCTGAGGCAACAAGACAGATGGTCTCGGCAGTGGTATGGCCGGCAGCTGACTACGCTTCGCCAGTGTGGTAACCGCGCAGCGCCGACTCGCTCATCAAAATGCTCTACAACATGCAAAGGACAAGCGTACAGGCCATCATCTGCTCGTTCCGAACAGTAGCGCTGCCTGTTGCAGAAGCACAAGCAGGGGTAAAGCAGCTACGCCAGAGACTGCTAGATCAGTGCTTGCAGTTCTGGATCAGCATCCATGCGCTTAACAACTCTCATCCATTAGCAGCACTGCGCAGAGCATGCCCGTGTAGGAGGTTCTCCTCTCCAATGCAGGAGATGGCAGTAAGGTTCAGCAAGGCCAACGCTGGTAGGGTAGCGGCCATTGATCCAGTAGCGGTTGCACCGTGGACTGCGCCAATCAGAACAGTTATCAAGGACAAGGACGAGGCCCTTCAGGACGCTGGTGGACAGGGTGTTGAGACACTGGATGTCTACACAGACGCCTCAGTCCGGGACGGCAAAGCAGGCATAGGAGTCTTCATCAACGCGAACACACACCTGTCAGAGACTGTGGCGCAAGCAGACACGATGACTACACTTATGGCTGAACTTACAGCAGTCTGGAGGGCAGCTTATATGGTGAGTGTGAGAGTATGGGACCCCGGGACACGGGCCAGAATCTTTACAGACAGCAAGGCAGCAGTACGCGCTATAGCGTGGCCTCGAAGGGACCAAAACCAGGAGCTGGTAGCGGGCATCTACCAGACAGTTGGCAGCAGGCCCATCACTATTCACTGGATACCCAAACACCATAACAGTCCGTCAGTCCGTCAGTCCGTTATCTTGAGGCTCTTTGAACGGCCTGACGGCCTAATTGAGGCATCTTGAACGGCCTGACGGACTGGTGGGAGGTGTTTTGAACGGCCTGACGGACTGACTGCTTGAAAAGCGCTAAGACCAAGATATTGGCTTTAGAAGTGTTCTAAAATAGGCTCTGTTCGTACAATTCAAGGTCCACGTTGTCCGCAACAAGGCACTGGCTTTCGCAGTTAGCCGAATGGTTAGTTTGCCTTTGCTACACGTCGTCTGCAACTTTGGAGGCATTGTAACGCGTTATAGTTGATCTATTACCGATTGAAATGCGTGTTTATGTCAGACGAGACGAAGCTCGATACAATTAGCCGAGGAGAAAGCGAGCCAATAGGAGGCTTTGCCGAAGCAAGCCCGCGAATTGCTTCATCTTTAGCCAGTTAACCCGTCAGTCCGTCCGTTCTACTAACACCTTTCGAACGGCCTGACGGCTTATTTACGGCTTCAAAAACGAACTGACGGACTGCCAAAACCCCGTCAGTCAGTCCGTTCGAAAAACAACGGACGGACTGTTGTGGTGTTTGTGGATACCAGGGCACGTTGCCGGCTCAGGCAACGACAAAGCGGATAGACTAGCAAAAAGTGCCACAGTCGAAGGAAGCACCACGCCCCTAGTAAGAGCAGCAGCAGCACCATTAAGCATTGTAAAGAGCGCGGCAAAGAGCTGTGCGTTCAAGCCCGACTACGACGCATTCGCAGCGAGCACGGCTGGTCAGTTCACAAGAAAGATAGATCGAGCGCTGCCAGGGAAGCACACACTCACCCTATACAATCCACTCAAGCGCAGCGAAGCAGCTGTCCTGTCTCAGATACGTACCGGCCGCGCAAGGGTCAACAAGTACCTCTCGAAGATTGGAGCGGCAGAATCAGAGCTATGTGAGCACTGCCAGCAGATAGAATCAATACCGCACCTGCTATTCACGTGCAGTAAGTGGGAACACCTACGTCCGAACATGCGGGCAGCACGTGGCAGTAGATACGGCGATCTATCATACGCGCTGGGTGGATACATGGACATAGCGCAAGATGGCGAGCTGTCAAAGTGGAAGCCTAATGTAAAGGCTGTTAGGGCAACGATCGAGTTTGTGCTAGCCACGAAGCGGCTGGACTATGTGCCTAGCAGGGACACACAGCTCAGCCAGACACAGGATACCGAAGCGTGGGTGAGAACAGCATAAGCACTCTCTTCGAGCGCATGGCCGATAAAGACATGCGCCGCACGGGCAACTGGGCCTGTGGGGAGGGCATCAATCACCTCATCAACTCATCAACTCATCCACACAAGGTCTGTATACACCTCCTTTCATTTGTCAGGAAGGCTCTGGAACCGAGGCAGCAGCGGCGATGGTTAGCAACCGGATAGTGGCTCTTTACGCTGGAGCGGTCGAACTTCGGATATGTAGTTTAGTTAGATATTGGCCGCCACATACCCCGTTGAGGTGGTGAACGGCCTAATTGATTGCTACTACTACTACTACTACTACAATTCCTTATAACAATCCTCCAACAACAGCACCTTCACCAAAACGCCTATACCACGACGCTTGGCAAGCTGGCCAACAAGTGACCAATCAGTGGCCATCAAACAAGCAGAAGAGCAAGGACTGACCAACCAACAAGCGCTATGTGGCAAACACCGCTTGTTTGTCGATTGACCGCCCTGTTCACCGGCTAGAACATCCTTCTTGCGCAGGTAGTTCTGGCGTATAAGGACCGGCACCGATAGACGAGATCTCAAGAGGCTTGGGGATAGAGGATTGACAGCTAGGAGCATCGCTTCTAGCTCAGGCCATTCGACAATTGTGTGAGGTTGATTGCGCAGCACGATGAGACGGCAAAGCGCTTCGTCGAAGGCGGATTTCTTGATAGCGGCGGCAAGGTGTTTCTCCGCTTCTACGTGTCTCTCTTGTCCTTGCTTGCGAGCCTGTTGTGACTGGAATATAGACTGTATCGTCGTCCTACGCGCGACTTCACTAGGAGGCTCATCTTTGACGACTCCAATTCGATGACGCTGTCGAAGGTGCTCTCTGGCTCGCTGGGTATTGGTAGTCGAATGTGAGCAATGGCCGCATCGCCAGACCTTATGCCCGTGCTTATTACGCTTCAGTTCGCCTGTAAGGCGAGGGCGTGAACGAGACCACGTCTTGGGGTTCCTTTTGTGACGTTTCTGGCGGCTGTCGTCGTTGTTCGCGTCCGCGACCGCGACGCGCTTCTCCGACGCGACGGTGGTTGGTGGAGGGCTAGAAAGTTCGGAGGAGTCGTTGTTTGAGCTCATGTTGATGGTAGGTTAGTATAATGACGCGTTGGGATAACATTAATGATAAGTTCGTTGGTGGTTGTGAGATTTTGGTAGAGTTGATAGAGTAAATATACGCGTGAAGTCGGAGGTTGGGCAGACTCACCTAGCATTATGTTAATTACTCTGAAACTTTGGACTGGAAAAACCTAACGCTTTCTGTTTCCGAACGCGCTAACCGTTTCAAATTTCGGTGTTTCACGCTAAGAAACAATGTTTTAGTGTAAGCCTGAAAGCTGGGATCCCTGGCTGCTTCTTGTATTGTAGCCCAGTCAAGGAAATCGCGCCGTGTACAGGCAAAGTGTTTGATGGATTCTTCGTTCGCGGTCGAAGTAGTATGAAGCTTTCTGCCAGAACAAACAACCAGGCAGATTGCCATTGAGTCGTTGAATGCAAGTAGCTGAATCGGATAAGCAAACCACAACGTTTGCTTAGGGCCGCCGTGCATGACAATTTTGATGAAGCTACTGTGGTGGTGGACGAGGTGCACCAAGCTGTCGGGCTTATTGATGGATTCACACAAGTTCCGGCTTGAGGTAGTTGCAGGCAACACTACATAAGTCGCGACAGTTGAAGTACTTTTGAGGCCCTACGATAACTAGGATGAGTGTTCGATTGAAAAATCTCTTTGAACAACACAACCATGAGTGTGGAGCTCTTCCTTCCGCTTGGCTTGTAGTCATCATTGTTATGGAGAAGACGGGTACGCATTGCGAAGATACTTGTGCTAATTCAGGCAAAGCGTTATAAAGTACTCCAGGTGCCGCGACTTCTGTACCAGTGATGCTACCTGGCTCTGGAAACGGAACATGATTCTTCCGCGGCCGTACAATCACCAACGCCCAAGCGGCCTTACCACCAGCCATCACCAACGCTAACGCCAGTCTCATCTCTGGAAACAACAACCTTTCCTCCCGCGCTGCGTCGGTATGTCCCCGTCGATATCTACAGCTGTCAAGGAACCGATCGCCGAAGCTGGTACATCATCACCAACCGACAGCGGCGTCGGGGCTCGATTGCCCCCTTCTCCTCCATTGTCGAGCAGTCGGGTCTCCATCACGAGCAAGGAGCCTCCCGAAGCAGTATCGAAGCTACTACAGCTCTTCCGATCCCTCAAGGACGGCACCTGGACCGAGCAGCCGCCGTGGGACAAGCGAGCGTTGTTAAGAGAGGAGTATACAGAACTGTGGGAGCGACTGGACGAGGACGAAGACTTGAGAGCGTGGGTGGAACACAAGTTGAGGTGCGTTGGAGATTGTTCCCCTAAGAAGTTCATGTACAGCACGTACCTGTTTAGAACGAATTGATGTAGAGAATAAGTCTGCCACAAGTCGTCCTTTTTCAGCGCGATCGCCACATCGACCAGCTGGGAGACCTCGTTGTTTTCGGTGCCTTTTCTACACTGTAGCATTTTATCTCGCAGTTCATACGGTTGGTATCATACGGTTGGTATACACGGCTAACAACAGTCCCGGCTGCTTCCAGATACGACTACGATCACGACACCCAGCACTTCATCATCCGCATGCCCACTCGGCTTCATGACACATTCATTGTCCACGTCGTCGCGCGGTTGAGAGCACAACTGACCACACTGGCGAGCAGCAACGCTGAGGTCCGCGAAACAATCGGTCGAATTAGCGAAGGATTGCAATGGACAGTGCCACTTGGTAGTATGGCGGATAGCCGACCGGAGCATGAAGGCGGGGAAAGGCACAACTCCACACCGAGATCGCCAGATTACGTCTTTGGATACAGACGTGGGCGATGGCCCCCGCTTGCGCTGGAGATCTCGTACTCTCAGAAGCGGAAAGGTCTGGAAGACCTGGCGTACAGTTACATCAGAGGATCTGGGGGCAACATCAAGACAGTAGTCGGCCTGGACATCGAGTACACGCCGCCTGGAAAGGCGTCCAAGACGAAGAAAGCGACACTGAGTGTGTGGAGGTACGGGCTTGTACGGAATGATGATGGAGAGGAGGTCGCAGATTGTGTTCAAGACATCGAGAATGAGGTGCGTAGACTTTCCATGAGCGATAGAAGAGATCTGTTTCAGAAATGTGTTTTGTAATGTTCTATACGCATAGCTAACTTCGCTGTAACATACAGGCCTTCCGCTCCGACGACGGCGACCCTCTCCAAGGTAGCCTGGCCCTCACTCTCGCGGATTTTCTTCCTCCACGCATCCTGGAAACCATCCCTACCCCAGCGAACCGGCATCTCCCCATCACCATACCATTCGACCGCCTTAGCTCCGATCTCGAGGAAGCCGAGGAGGAAATGGCCTCAATGCGCAACAGATCAGGACTGAGTATCACACCGCCAAAGCAATGGGCCGACCGGAAACGCTCGCTAGACGAGGAGTTGGATTCATACCGCGAGCGGAAATACCGGGCTGTCGAGGAAGCTGAAGAGTGCAAGGCGTCGCAGGAGGACAGCGATTACTCACCTCCGGGACACGGTGCGCAAGAGCCTGTTGAGGCTTCCAAGCGGTTTGCTATCCCGAGGCGCAGTACGCGGCGAAGCAGAGCGCTGGAGGAGGGTTGATTGCGGACAGGGCTTCTTCTGAGCTTGTTCTCTGGTCTCGCTGTCCGCACGGGAACTACAGATGAGCGCCATACCCAAAACAGCAATGCGGTTGAATGCGGGCAGGACTCGTCTGAAATTGTCATCTCATCTCGCTCAGTGGTGTCAATGGATGGAGTGGATGGAGTCACACCCTCAATCCACTCCATGGATTGAGGGGGTGACTCCATATCCACTAATCCGTGGATGTACGGATACTCCATGGATGTCCATAAGAAGCTACTAAGACAATATATTGAGAAAAGGAGAAGTTGCTTATTCATTCACCTATCTTAACGATCTGTTGTGTGCTTGTAAGAATCAGGCTTGCTTCTTCGTGGCGTTACCATACAACCAGTACTGCTGAACGTCCTCTCTGGCTCGTCAGACATTGCAGGGATAGTAAAGATGTCAATAGCCATCTGTGATAAGCGAGGGTAGCGGCTACGGCTCTCCACACTAGACCACCAGTGTGGGGGGTGTGTAACTTTGCGGTCCCTGTCACGACTGGCGAAGTGCTAGTATTCGTCGCACCTAGCCGGGGATGTTGTTGCATGGTCAGCCTCGTCATCAGATGGCTCAAACAGATGGTTGATATCATCATCATAGCGCTTCTGCCTCTTTGCAGTAGATGATGTATCTTGCCTAGGGATGCTGGAGTACTCCTGCTAGAGTTTCAACACTGCCCTCTCCCCGCTCGCTATCCAATCTGGCCTTGCTCTCCACCTATTCCTTATCCATTCCCGAGTAAACGCAGGGTGGAGAACCACAGAAGCAAGATAGACTGGAGAGCGGTATGTTTTGAGATAGTAGTCATTGAGCTTTTGCCAGCCGAGGTTGATATGCGTACAGAGAATAAGATGGTCCTAGTCTTAATGTAGTAGAGAGTCCCCTACACGCCCAGGGCTGCTAACGGAGGATAGCTGTGAAGTTGATAGCTGTGAGGCTTCGGGTGTTAGTAGTAGTAGTAGTAGTTATCAATTAGGCCGTTCTCGGGTGTTAGTGGTAGCTGCTGGCCTCTCTTCCTTTTACCCCCTTGAAGACGTGTTGAGATAGACTGTGGTAAGATGTCCTTGTATCTCTCACGAAGGTTCTCGAAATGGCGGAGGAGAGCTTCCATTGCTGGTATCACCTGCCAGATCACGCCATGGCTGCCACCTTCACCATTACCCTGAAGCAGCTTAGTGATAAGCTCTAAAGGCTTGAGTATTGCGAGATATTCGTTGACTGTGTGCCAGTCCTCATGGGAGAGGTAGTCGCTGAGAGTAGATGGCCTACCCTTCTTGATTGTCTGGCTTGCGCGAAGGCGGTTGCAGTAACTGCTCCATGCGAACATCTGTTCATCGAGGTAGTCTTGGATAGCTGGTTGAAGAATCACTGCCCTTTGCATAGCGTAGTAGAAGGAGTTCCAACGCGTGTTGTTGTCCATAAGGAGCGCCTTCTCAGACAATTCGTGCTTGGCGCATAGCTGTTTGAAGTGTTCAACTCGCTGCGGGGATGAACAGATAGATATGATGACGTTATGTAGCTTGCCAAGCGGGCCGCGCTTCCTCCATAGCTGCATCTGTATGTCTTCAAGTAGATTATCTTGGTTGGAGAGGTCTTCTTCAAGAGCGTCTGCGTCGTTGCCGAAGAGGATTGCACGCGCAATAAGGTTGATGATATGGCCAGCACAGCGTATCCTCCTATGTTCGGGGTTGAAGCTGAACTCTGCTGCGAGTACGTTGATACAGGTGTCGTTATTCGAGGCATTATCTGTAACGAAGTAACCAAGCTTCTCTTGAAGACCAAAGTGTGAGATAGTAGTCGCAACTGTCTCGGCAATGTTGCTTCCAGTATGGCTACCACGCTGCTGTAGGAGAGCAATCAGGAACGTCTTGTAGTGACTGCCATTCCAGAAGTGACAGTTGATGCCACAGAACGCGTACATACTCCTTGAAGTCCAGAGATCGAAGAAGAGATGAATCTTGCTATAAGAGGCCTGTAACTCCTGAGTAACAAGGCCAGTAACGCTACCGTGAGCTTGCTGAATCCAGTTGCGAACTGTGCTATGAACAGGGAGCAATCCTCGCTTCTCTACCACAGGATTAAGGTAGGCTAGCATCTTCTGTAACGCTTTGCTCTCCATAGAATTGAATGCCTTATTGTCCTCAACCACCCATGCAAGCACGAGACCCTTGAACTCAGAAGCCATGAACTTGCTGCAGTACTCCTTGATGAAGTCTGATCTTTCTATGGTATCGCTCTGTTGTCTCTTCTCATACGGATGCTGCTTGATAGCGCCCTGTGGACCAGTGTTGTGAGAGGCTTTGAGATGGCTATGAGCACCAAAAAGCCCTTTCTCAGTCTTGTATACGCTGTTACGGTACGAATCTCTGAGATGACACTTCCTGCATAGCCAATGATACTCCCTCTTTCTTATATGTAGTATACGCCATCCATGCTTCCAGATATGACTTCCCTTCTCTTCTGGCAATCCTATTGTAGGGCCAAAGTGCTTAAGGCTTGGAACGTTCCAGTTTACACCGGTGTAATAGTCTGAGTTGTTGACTTCTTGGGGTACTTCTTCGTGCGCTGCGGTGCTTCGAAAATCACTTGTTCGCTGTAGATTCGTTGGGACTTCGAGAATAGAGGTTCCTGGTGCTGAGGAGAGGTCGTCGCTAACCGATTGAGTGTCTTGAACAGCTGTAATTGATGCCTGCGTAGCCATGTTGAATTGTACTGTGGTATGGTACTGTGGTATTGAGGAAGGAGTGTTCAGAGACGCGACGTGCTCGTGTTGTGGTGAGAAGGTAATAAGTTCCGCCGAGCCCGGGGGTAGGGCTGACCAATAGGAGGCTTCGAATTGCGGGTGAATGGGGGGTATGGGGGGGTCGATACTCCATGGAATTCTGGATGGAATGGGGCGTTGATTCCATGCCATGGAGTGAGGTGTTGATTCCATGCCATGGAATAAGGGCGTGGAATGGAATATCCATCCATCCATTGACACCACTGGTGCCGCGCGTATCGCTCGTGACGGTAGCGTTCGTTATCTTTGCTTGTAGCTCTCGTTGTCTGTCGCTCATAGCACTTGATGTCGCTCGTGACGCTCGTGTCGCTCGTGCCGCTCGTATCGCTCGTAACGGTGGCGTTCGTTATCTTTTGCTTGTAGCTCTCGTTGTCCGTCGCTTGTAGCACTTGATGTTGCTCGTGACGCTCGTTTCGCTCGTGCCGCTCGTTGTCAGGCTCGTTGGCTTCATCTATAGCATACGCTATAGACTACTAGTCCCCAGCACCACGTAGAGGTGAGCCCACGCTGGGGTCTATGTAGACGTAAGGTGGAAGAAGTACAAGAGTTAAGGCTGATACCACATGAGATAAGATTAGATGTAGATGCGCGTAGCGTTAGCCTACATGAGTTAAACGAGTCCTTCTTAAGGTAACGTAAGCGACGGTGTGGTGCAACAGACGGTGTGATGCAACAAAACTTTGAACAAGCCCGAAACTCTTCAACTTCTTGCGCAATGGACCACAACACTCGCATGACAACAGCGATAACTGATCTGCAGTCGCAACAGCCTCCTAAATATGCTGCGACTGCTAGAAAATGGAAAGTGGATAGGACGACGCTGTGGCGACGATACAAAGGCGAAACTGGCACAATCCAAGAAGCTAACTCCTACGCCCGCCAGAAGCTCACAAAAGTGCAAGAAGAGGTGCTTGTTGGGCATGTGAACAAGCTTACGGACCGCGGCCTTCCTCCAACACCGCAAGTGCTCAAGAATATTGCAGAGGAGATCGCGAAGACAACGCTTGGTGTGCACTGGGCTAGCCGCTTCTGCCAGCGATACCGCGAACGCCTCA
>NAJN01001619.1:0-10064 GCA_005059845.1 Cryomyces minteri
GCAACACCGTCAAGAAGGTCGGCGAGGAGTATCCAACCATCGAGACCAACGACATGATCGTCGACAACGCGTCCATGCAGTGCGTCAGCCGGCCGCAGCAGTTCGATGTCATGGTGATGCCGAACTTGTACGGTGGTATCCTGTCCAACATCGGTGCTGGCCTCGTCGGCGGCCCCGGTATCGTGCCGGGCTGCAACATGGGCCGGGAAGTCGCCGTCTTCGAGCCCGGGTGCAGACACGTGGGATTGGACATCAAGGGTAAAGACCAAGCGAACCCGACGGCGCTGATCCTGTCCGGCTCGATGATGCTGAGACACCTCGGCCTGGACGAGCACGCGAACAGGATATCGAAGGCCGTGTACGACGTCATCGCTGAAGGGTGAGTTTCTGCGCGATGTTGCATATCGCCGACTAGAGTGCAATGCTGACCTCCGCCTAGCAAGACGAGGACGAGAGACATGGGCGGTAATGCTACCACCCACCAGTTCACGCGGTCGATCCTCGACAAGATGGAAGCTTCCGGTTAGAAAGAGTAGGCCGAGCATGTTTAGTGACGGGTTTGCAGGCGAACGCGAAGCGTGTAGTGTATCACCATGTACAAAGTTATCATCGATGCTACAGCCTTTTGAACATGTTTCAATCCATCGACGACGTGCCGTCCACACAAAGACTCAGTGACGCCTACTCCTCGCCATATATGTTTCCAGACGCCACGCTCCCGCCCGCAAATACCCATAGCTCAGTAGCAGACTGAAGTCAAACACATCCCCCAGTTTTCAAAACGCAATCTTCCGCTTCCGACCCGTATACTTGCTATTCGCCTTCACGACCTTCCCCTTCCTCTCCATCTGCTCCTTCTTGCGCACAATCCATGCCTTACTGCCCTTGGTCCTCTCTGGCGCCAGCCTGCCCCTCTTTCCACCCACGGCCCGCTCCCTCTTCCGCCGCGAGTCCTCCACATCCACGCCCTCCATGCCCTTCACCACACCCGTGATATCGCCGTTCCCGCCATTGCTCCCCTCCATGTCGCCGCCGCCCACCGTCAGCACGAGATACAGCTTCGCGTTCTTCGTCCCTGGATCATCCTCCAGTATGCCGGCGCCGAAGCCCGCGCGCACCGCCGCGGCCGAGATCATCTCGCGCTGCGCGTCGTTGGCCGGGTAAAACTGGCAGACGGCGCGCCCACCGCGACGCAAGCTGGCGTACAGGCCGTCGAAGAAGCAGCGCAGCCGCGCCTGCGGCACGTCGTCGCTCGTCTCGGCCTGGCACAGCCACTGGATGGCGCTGATGCTGACGGCGGCGTCGAAGCTGCCCGCCCGGAACGGCACGCCTTGGCCCATGTCCGCGAGTAGCAGGTCGCCGTCGATGGTCGCGTCGCGGTCCAGCGCTTGCGCCAGCATGGACGCCGAAATGTCCAACCCGATCCAGGTGTGCGGCCCGCCGTCGGCGGGGGAAACGCTGGAGAGGATGTCGCCGGACAGGCCGGAGCCGCAGCCGATGTCGAGGATTAAAGAGGGGGCGGGGAGGGAGAGGAGGGAGAGCGCGCGGTGCGTCATGCTGGCTTGGATGTTTTGGATGCGCGACGAGGTCGTGTATTTGCGCGCTTCGGTGTCATTGTAGAAGAGGTCCGGGGGGCTCTGGGGATGTCAGCTTTGGTAAAAATTCTATGGCTCTTCGGTCTCCTGCTCTGTGACGCTTTTGGCGTTATGTTGCGTGATCGAATGGAGAAGGCGGACTCACAGGATCTCTTCGGGACGAGACATGGTTGCGGGTGCTGTCTATTGTTTGGGCAGCTGTGGTTCTTTATGCGAAGGATCGAGAAGACAAGGTACGACTGTCGATGGTTCGTAGTATGCCCGGGGTCCTGCTTCAGTGCTCAATCGCTACCGTATGTAGAGAACAAAGTACCTACAAGCAATGAAGCAACAAAATCGTTATCTTATCGATCAAGAATGTTTCATCGGCTCGGCGGTCCCTGCTCCGGTCTCAGCCCTATGCACCAAACACCTTAGCCATCACCAGAGAGCATGAAGGCAGGGTATCCTCTACCGTAATCCCACCACCTCTCTGCATGTAGTCCACGGCTCGATCAGCCCTCCCAAAATGTGGATTCTGCCTCTCGTAGGCTACCTAGGTGTAATCCTAGGCTTCGCCTTCCTCACCCTCGCCATTGGTATGCCACAACCCTCTCCAGTCCCCCAAGTCGAGATCCCATAAAGCACAGCCGCTAACAGGCCGGCAGCATCGGGACTCTACTACCTCTCCGAAGTAGTCGAAGAGCACACCGTCTTTGCCAAAAAGCTGCTCACGCGCCTCATCTACTTCACCATCGCGCTGCAGCTCCTCCTGCTTGTCGACGGCTTCCCCGTCGCCCTGTCGCTGCTGTCGGTCGGCAGCCATGTCGTGTACGCGCAGAACCTGCGCCGGTTCCCCGTCGTCAAGCTCAGCGACCCGCTGTTCGTGTCGTCGTGCGGTGAGCGCGCCCCCTTCCAGACTCCGTCAAGAGCAGCATGTCATGCGATGTAAACAAGGTGCTGATGCCGCGTAGTGCTCGTCCTCCTGAACCACTACCTCTGGTTCCGGCACTTCTCCCT
Source organism: Cryomyces minteri (assembly GCA_005059845.1). Taxonomy (NCBI): domain Eukaryota; kingdom Fungi; phylum Ascomycota; class Dothideomycetes; genus Cryomyces; species Cryomyces minteri. Next base: position 2,595 of record NAJN01001619.1, read on the forward strand.
CCCTCCTCGTCCCTCTTCCTCCCCGCCATCTTCGTACTCCTACTACGCCCCGGCCTCCTCGTCAATGCCCACGTTCACGGAAATCGCGTCCTACTTCGGCCTCTGCGTCTGGCTGGTCCCCTTCGCCCTGTTCGTGTCGCTGTCGGCGGGCGAGAATGTGCTGCCGAGTATGGGCAGCGAGTATGCGACGGGCGAGGGGAGCAGTTTCGTCAGCGCGGGAAGGGAGCCGGTGGGCGCAGGGGGGCTGGATGCTGGTGGGGGATTCAACAGTGTTGGTAATGGAGCGCTGAGAAAGGGACGGCCGAGACGCGGCACCAATGCTGGCATGGCCAAGGCGGCGGTCAATGGCGTGAGGCAGTGGGTGGGCGAGACGGGGGAGGTGTTGGGGTTGTGGAGGGGGGAGCGGACGAGGCCGTTTTGATGTACGCATAGTGTCGCAATCTACTCAGACTCATCTCGTGCTCACTCATCACGAGGACCATAGGCTAAGAGTTTCTCCATAACATCCATTCAGTCATTCGTGCCTACATACGATGGACTGCACCCCCTACGTCTGTCCGCCCTTGCCCTTCCCCTTCGCACCCGGACTCCCACTGCCAACCGGGCTGAAGTCGCTCCTCCGCAACCCGGCCTTCTCCATCATACTGCTGAACGTCGTGTCTCGCTTCCCACCAGCTCGGCCGGGAGATCCTGCAGGAGGCGGGCTGGGAATCCAGGGAGCATTTGGCGGCGCAAGAGCGAGGTCGGGCCCGTAGGAGAGATAGGTCGGATACGCTCTGTTGGATCCGTTGCGGGGCGCAATCGGGGTCGGAGTTGACTGCGGTTGTTGCTGTTGCTGTTGTTGGTAGTATCGCTGGTTCTGAGGCTGTTGGCCCAGAGCGCCATGCGTGTACGGCTCATCAAACGTGGCTTGCCCGTATTGCGACGTGTCTCCTTGCGAGCCATGAGACTCAGGCGCTTGAGTAGATGCAGGCATCAGCACGTCGATTGTCTCGGAGCTCTCACTCCTCTCCACTTGCTCCGGTCGCCCACTATTGCGCTTTGCGTGCTTCTGTCGCATCTGTCGTATGGGAGAGATGGTGCCTCGTCTCGGCGCTGTCAGTGGGCTTCGAGCGAACAGACTCCTGACCCTGGCGCCTCCGCCGGCGGTCTGGTTTAGAGGCGTTCTCGGCTCGCGATTGCCTTTGATCTTTGCGAACGTAGGGGAGGTTATTGAGACACTATATGTCTCTTCTGCTTCTAAGCCCCTTGGCGGAGAGCGTAAAAAGTCTGTGCGGTTGCCATACTGTGGGTGTGGTGAGGGGTCGGATACGTTTCGGCTGTGCTGGGCCATAGGACCAACAGGTCCGAGAGTGTCGCTGCTGTGGCGGCTGTGTCCCTTGCGCTGGAGCCAGGAGGAGTTGGGGGACGATGCACCGCTGCTGGTGCTCTTGTTGCGGCGACGAAGAAGAAGAATGAAGACGATCAGCACTGTGAAGAGGAGACCGACTAACATACCAGGCACGAACCCCGCTGCAAACGAGCGGCCGGAGAAGGTCGAGAGTGGTGACGAGTTGATGGCGGAAGGCGAGGTCGTCGATGAAGCTGTGGTGCGGGTGGCGGGTGTGGCAGCTGAGGTTGGCTGAGTTGGTGCAGCGGACGTGAGCGACGAAGAAGGCGACGACTGCTGTTTCATCGCGCATCTTCCATTCTGACACTCGTAACCTTGCGGACAACAGGCATTTCCACAAGTCACGAGACTTGCGCCTAGATCAGTCGAGTGGATCTGATTCTCTGGATGTAGTGTTGCGTTTTGCGCCGTGATATCGCAAGTGATAGGCTGGATAAAGTTGCAGTTCTGATTGGCAGGACAGCAGATGACAGAGTTGTTCCCCATCAACGGAATGCATGATAGCTCGGTTGGACAGCAGAAAGACGATGGGAGGGAGCCAGCGCACTGACGCAGCGAGGCGTTGCCTCCACAGATGCTCGAGTCTCTAGGAGCCAGGCTCTTGAATTCCGCAGCAGGCGAGGCTATGGCAAGGGCAAACGAAGAGGAAATGAAGAGTGAGGCGAGACAGACAAGGGAGAGCGTTCTCAGATGAGAGGGAGCCATCGTCAATAACAGTGTGCGGGAACGCGTGAAGACGAGAGATACGACGACAAGGTGCACAGGACTAAAGATTTGCTCGTGCACAAGACGGATAGAAAAGAGGAGTGGAATGGAGAAGCGACGGAAGAGGACCCAGGAAGATATTAACACAATGACAGAAACACGTCTATCGACATCGTGACTCTTTCCTCGAAACAAACAGTGTCAAGACGTCCTACTGTGTACTCCATGCGCCGAACACGCGCTGCACTTCTAGAGTTAATGGAGAACAGGGCAGCGCTGTGCTTAGCTCGTGCAGCGCACATTGCACCACTTTGAAACCGTGTGGCTATACAAAGACGCCGAGTCCAAGACAAACACTCGTAACTCGGGGCACAAGCGCTTGGCTGCTTCATGACATGTCTGCAGAAGGTGAAAGGAGTGTTTTGGTTGGCGAAGGAGAGAAGAAGCCACTAGGCTCGATTCGTATATTGGACCTCGTAAACGCCGAGCGGCCGACGTGCATCTCGAAATTTGGGAGCTCTGCGGCTCTGCAGACACCCAACCATGATATTGCAACGATTGTTACGGCGACCGAGTGGTCTGCAAGCCCTTGAACAGCTCACGGTACGTCCAGGGCTTCTGAGAGTCAACGATTGGGGGTGTGTTGACAGGCAACGACTTAGAAACCCATGGCAAAAATACCACAGCGCCGGTGGGAACACCACGTCCCAGCCCTCACCCACGGCAACGATTTCCGTGAGCATGGCGTACCCGGTCTGTTGTCGCCCGAAGGCTACGAGCTCGCATGGACGCAGTACCAGGGCATGATGGTGGAGAAGCTCAATGAACTGACAGCCGGTACAAGACATCTTTCCCAATCCCTATCGACGCCGCCCCCAGCTTCTACGTTCTTCATCTATTTGCAGAGATAGCGTAGCTGATACCCATCCCTATAGGCACACCTCAGCACTCAGCAACGACGAAGTCTCTCCTCCTTGAATACGCACGCGACCCTGCGCAGAGCCACCTCTTCAACCACGCGAGCATGGCGTTGAACAACCACTTCTTCTTCTCCGGGCTCTCTACACACCCCGTCGACATGGCGCCGGCGCTGCGAGACGCTCTCGTACGGGACTTCTCGTCCATCGAAACGCTGAAGCTGTCCTTCCTGGCGACGGCGCGCGCCATGTTCGGGCCCGGGTTCGTGTGGCTGGTACAGGCGCGGACGGACCGCGGTGACGCCTTTCGCATCCTGTCGACGTACCTGGCCGGCAGCCCGTATCCGGACGCGCACTGGCGGCGGCAGCCCGTCGACATGAACACGCAGAGCGCGGCGTCGCTGGGCGGCGTGAAGCTGGGCCGCTTGACGGAGGTGCAGAACACGGTGGGTGCGTACGGCGCGCATAGTGGCGAGAGGCGGAACGCACCGGGCGGCGTGGATCTCGTGCCGCTGCTGTGCGTCAACACGTGGGAGCATGTGTGGTTGAGAGATTGGGGCGTCAAGGGGAAGGAGGCGTTCCTGGAGAGGTGGTGGGACGGCATCGACTGGGACGTTGTGGATCGGCTGTGGGAGAAGAGGGCAGCCCGCCGCTACGACGACTTCACTAGATAATGAGCGTGATGTTGGGTATAACGCGGTGGTGCTGCTGAGTAAGTGAATGTGGGAGTGTGTATGAGTGTGGGAGGGACTTTACCATCGACACCGAAGACAGAGGCGAACTCACAGCGCAGCTGTGTGTTCGAGTTGCTAGAAAGGGGCGTTCTCTGTATTGCATACACAATCTTCATGTACACTACCTCACCTTCTCTCCACACACACATACACACCAAACCCCCCTCCCCCCGCACCTGTAATGAAAAGGTAAATAAAAGAGCCAGGTGTCAAGTCCACATGATGTGGTGTCCCTTTCAAAGTGTCGTATCCCAAAAACACGTTCCCTGAAAGACACGTAGACGGCCCCGTCCTCTCACCCCCCAGAGTCACAAAACCTCTGACCACGGGACGGTTGTCGGACCAGCCGTGTTTCCGAAGCAGCGCATCGCCTCTGAGGATAGACTAGAGACATTCAAGTATCGAGGCCTTTGCAATGGGACTGAACTTCATAGAAAATGTGAAGAGCGCGTGCTGGAGTGCACGAGCTCCAACGGATCCCATGGACTCGGCCACACCAGATTCATATATGGGCAGGGGCCAAGCTGCGCCGTGTGGATACGGCCTCTGTGCTGATGCGGCTGTGCTGATGCGGCTGTGCTGCTGCTCTCATTGGTCGAGTAGTGTAACGCGAATAACTTCTGAGATGCTTAGAAGGACGTTAACTAAGGAGCGAATGCAGTTCGGAAGACACGATTCCTTTTGTGGCCTTTCATGATAAGCGAAAAATTCGGCCACAACGGTGCCGATGAGACAAGGCTCTGAGAAGGTCATGCGGTAACGGTAATATTCACTGAGAATTGCAACCGCTTACATCAACAGCTCATTATCTCTAGCTTACGAATCTGCGCGCTGGTCAGAAGGGTTGAGATCTGTACGCGCGGTAGAACTGGTAGACAGCAGGGAGATTCGAACGTGCTCTCCAGCCAGTCCTGCGACCCTTACTCCAGTGCCTGACCTGGTTCATACCGTCCATTCGTACTGGAAGGCTGCTGAGTTGACGAGGGCAACTCTGTTGACAGGCAAAGCCGCAGAAAGCTCGTAGGCTGTGCTCCTGTCGCCTCTGTCGACCACATGGGCTCGATATCCGTTCCAAAGATCGGCCGGCGGACATCCTCGAGCATGAAGCAGGCTCCAGACCGTACTTTTTCCAGCTCCAGCAAGGCGTGCAAAAGAGCTGTCTTCAGTCTCAAGCTCTGTATCGGAGCACACCAGTATTGCAGTTCCCATGTCGCTTCTCGGAATCTTGACCTGCTCCTTCATGATTCTCCAAAACTCATAGTCGTCCAGGTCGTCGTCGTTACCGCCGACGTTGCCGCCGCCGCCGTCGTCGCACGCTTTGTCTCCATGCGTGTCCACATGGTGTCTTGCAATGACCAGAAGCGTTGCGACAAAAGCTTCTTGCATGTATGCAAAGCTGAAGCCTTGAGTAATACCAGCGATCGCACCGCAAAGCTTCTTTGGGAACGTGATGAAACGTTTGCCTTTGAGCTTGTCCTCAGAGCTCGGCATAAAGAGTACTCTCTACCTGCAACCTTGTTAGCTATGGCCGCGTCCTACAGCGAACAACTTGCCACAGATGGTAGGGGGAACAAGTACTTCCGATCGAAGCGACTGGGCCTCTTGGAAAGGCTGGGTCGAGTTGGTCCAAGTGCTTCGTGCTCGCTACCATGAGAATCCCGTCGTTTTTTCCCAGTCCATTCATTTCATTGAAGAAGTAGCTGCGAGTTTTAGAAGTCACAATCGTATCGATATCTTCGAAGACAGGAAGACAGGGGCTCATGCTTCGAGCCATTATGAAGACATTTCGGATGTGAAACGTAGCTGGCGCAGACTTGACATAGAGCGTGAGAATGGGGTCCTTACAATCGTACAAAGTATGCATGAGTGCCTCAATACTGATGGTCTTTTCATTGCCTGCCAGTCTATGAAAGACAAGCCCGCGCTTCGTCAATCGCTTCGTACACATCTTTGCTGTTGAAAACCCTCTCGCTGACTTCTGTCAGTTTCTTCTCTATGTCTGCAGCGAGGCTGACATTGTCCCAGGTTGCTTTCTGCACTTCACTCCACAGCTCTCTACTTCTGGTCCAGAAATTGTCGTAGACGTAGATTGCGTCTATCTGTGCGTACTGCCATTCACCGACTGCCTTTGTCAGAGCATCAGTTGCCTTTGAGTTCCAGAGGGTATTCTTGCCGAGCTTGGGCTCCTTCAGGACGTATTGGAAGGATGAATATGCGCTTACGATGATGTAGACGACGAAGTCTTCCCCATTCCACTAAAGGTGATATTTGGCGAAGGAATTGGCTTCTGCAAGCTGGCCTTGGCCACCACGTCGGAGCGCTGGGGCGTGCCCACGAAGGCGATAGATGGAATCCGTAGTTATGTCAAGCTCTGCAGTGGCATGACCTGCAGAGACGAACGCCACAGATCGCAATTAAGAGTGAATACAACTGTGTGTTTCAGAAGCATGAGAAATGGAGAACGACCAAGAGGGAGGGAATCTCGTCAGACTACGCGAATATTAAGACAGCCACAGCGCCCTGTTGGAACTCACCACTACCATTTCTGGGTTCTAAGCCCGAAGAATACTGAGGAGTTGTACCTCATGCTCAGCTGTCTTCGCCGACTTGAGATCTTGGAAGTCGTCGAAGAGTCGATGTTGATCAGATCCTGTGACGAACGTGAAGGGCTCCGTATCGATCATGATGATAGTGCTGGTGGGACGGACCTGAAGAGTACAGTACAGAGAGTCGTCGGTCTTCAAGCAGTTGACGAGAGATCAGTGAGTCACTCGACTTACAATCACTCGACTTACAATCACTGGACTTACAATCACTCGACTTACAATCACTCGACTTACAATCACTCGACTTATAAGACTTTCCGACCTCATCTGGGATCGCAGGCAACAGTGCTGCCGTGCAGGTCTATACAAGGTGCACTTGCTTGCTCCTACGTGCCTTGTGCTTTGCCTCACTCTTCCAGGGTCGTTGTTTCCGACTGATCCTGCAGCTCCTGCAGCAGAGCTGCTCCCGCAAAAGAACAGGACAGGAGTCTGGAACTGAAATTCATTCCGCACGCTTGGCAATTCCTCCAACCCTATCGCAGTGCAGCTCCAGGTGCAGGACATGTCGACAACTAGTTGCATCAAGACTTCAATCTGCTCAGACGTATGGCATGGCTCATGCAGGTGTTGCAGCTCGCAAAGGGAAGTCAGATATTGTCGAGTCCCAGTACCCCAGCCAGGGGAAAGACGGCCGCAACAGAGCCCAAAGACTTCGACATGCAACGCAACGTAACAGTCTCGTCCAGTCCGGTCGCGCGCAGACAGAAAGCCATTTCTCGGTGGAGGAAGTGGAGGTGGACTGAGCGACGCCTCTCAAGCTGCCGTCGTTTCGTTGTTCACGTCCAAGCTCTCTCCAATCGCCTGTTTTACAGTAGCGTCGAATCCAGACAGCACCAATTCCCCTATGCGCAGGTATAACCAGGTGTTGATCTCTAAAGGCAAGAAGAGGATATACGCGGTCAAATTTTCTTCAGAGAAGCCCGAGATCTCTCAACGCCTTTGCGAAGGCCTCTCCGACCATATAAGCAGCTCGACCCTTTGCAGTTCGACTTGTTGTACTCGAGTACAGCAACCAGCATTCCACAATACTGCGGTTTTCTCGATCAGTTGCAAGACAGCCCCGCCCCCACTTGGAAACAACCTCCCCCAAAGTACCTCGCACAGCATGTCACCCATCG
>NAJN01000162.1:0-33194 GCA_005059845.1 Cryomyces minteri
TTGCCCTTCGAGCCCGCTTCGTGCCGAGTGTGCTTGCTGCTGCGCCGCTACTCGCGCAATGGAAACGTTGGCCGCGTCACATCGCCCGACAGTCGACGCTGAGGGACAAGCCACAAGGCGGGAGGCCGGCCATGACATGGTGCAGGTGGTGTAATCCTCCGGCACTCCCCCCAAACGGGCCTCGGGGCGTCGCAGTTCATCGTGCCAAAACTCGACCTGGTCCAGCTTGAGCCAGTCGTTTCTGCTTGGCCGTGGGCGCTGCCGCCGCTTCGAGCATCAAGCACCGAACAGCTGAGCGTCAGGCCGCTTCGAAGCTCCCTCGCGCTCGCCCTGTCACTCCACTCGACACCGCGCAGCCTCGTGTGACGCGAGCGTAAGCCGCGAACGGAGGGAGACGGGCCTGCATCAGGCGACTATACTAGCAAGGTCGGAGTAGCATGACCCTCTTTAGGCTTCTGGAGGCGCGGCTGGATCCAAAGCGCGTCAAGTTCGAGGGGCCGTCCATGATGTTCTGTCCTTCGCAGCCGGACTCGACGCTTCTTCTGCGCGAGCAGGGACTCAGCCTTGGCTTAACTTACCCGAGTGCGAAAGAGTGCAGGAGCATCGCTTTCGTCCTCTCATTTGCCTGTTCGTGGCTATTGCGTGCTGATCGCTGCATCTCGCTCGTCATGCCGTCGTCGATGCAGCATTGGTCTCGTCCACTCGTTTGATCAACACAGCCAGAGCAAACTGTTGCTGCCCGCGGCCGCGGACGAATAGCCTGGCCGTGCACACCTGTCCTCCGTTGATCTCGGTTCTTCTTGCTCTCTTGCTCTCCGGGTCCAGACTGCCTCTCGCCTGCCACCCTTGGCTCGTCCCAAACCAGGGATACCAGTAAAAGATCAGCCTGACCACGCGATAGGATTGTCGTTGCGCGCATTGCCGTTACCAATAATCTGCCACTGCTGTTGGCCTTCCCCTGCGAGCGAATGGTTTCCTCCGGCCTCTTCAAGGCTTCCTTGGAATCACACTCGGTGGCTTAACGGTAACGGTGCTGCGCCGGTTGGAGCCCTTTCCGGGGGAGCGTGTTCCATCCAAGTCACTCTTTTAGAGTATGTCCTCCCGTTACGGTTTCATTTCCATAGATCTTCCCTGCGGCGAAAACACATCTTCACTCAATGTTAAGAAGCTCCACTACTTGGCCCTCATGTTGCTCACACTCTCACAACCAGCCAGAGCTGAGTTTGACTTCAAACCCCCCCATGACTACTCTCCACCAATCCCTTCATCCCTCACTCGATTTTCTCCACAAGTGAGAGGCGACTCGTCTCACGTCACCTTGCCAGCCAGCACCTCTAGTACGATGAGTACACCCCATAGGGGACTTCCGCCCCCGGCGGCGATGACACTGCCAGACCCAAACAGAGGACAGCCACCACTGCCTCAGCCCATGGGTCCCATGCCGGCTCCTCCATCGCAATGGCAAGGTGCTGAAGAATCGATGCGCAACTGGCTCGCTGCCAAAGCAGAAGAGGACAAGAGAAAGCAGGAGGAAGAGAAGACCAGGCAGGAGGGATTGAGGCTGGAGCAACGCAAGATTGAACAGTCGATGCTTCGAGATTCTATGCAAGGCGGCGTTCCCCCACAACTGCTGCCCATGATGTTTGCCGGCATGGGCGGGGCCAACCTTGCGAACCTCAGTGTGGAATGGTTGCAACAGTATATGGCTCAGCTTCAGACTGCGCAGCAACAACAACTTCAACAGCAGCCGCATGTCTCTCCAGAACTTCGCAGAGAGACCAGGATGATCAACCCGAACCAGCCGAACGTCTACGGCGCTCCTACGCAGCCTTCTCATCCGCGTCTGCCATCTACACAGCTCTTGACGGGCCAGCCGATACCTTCGCAGTCGCAAAACGCACCTAGTCCTTCTACGTACCAGCTCGCTGGCATGTCCCCATCCAGTCGACTAAGAGCAACTCAAGGACCTGTACAAAGTGCAGCACCTACTTCCGCTCCTCGGCCTCCACCCCATGCGGCGCTACCGAGGCTGACCACCAACGAAATGCACATTCATCAACCACCAGCTGCACCCTCGGGTACGCATCCGATTCTCCAATCTCAGTCCTCGCAGTTCGCCCAACAACAGGAGCCCGCAGCCGCGTCACCGTCAATCTACTTTCATCACTGGGTGCCACCCTCATCTCAGACCGGCGGAAACACGTCCACCCACCCGCAAACCCCATCGACCAAGGCCCAAGAACCAGCTTCTGCGCACCCTCTCAAATACGAGTCAGAGTACTCGAACTCTCCGAAAAAGCGCAAGACCCAAGGCGGCCATCAGCCTGCTCCCCCGCCCTCGACGGGCTCCCAGTACATCTCGCCCTCCTTCTCCCACGTATCCTCCTCGTCGTCTACACCAGGCCGCCGCGGCCATGGGCGAAACCGCAGCGATGCGTCCCCGCGCGGTTACGACGTGTTGGGACGGCCATCGAGTCGGCGCACCGAGAGCCAGCAGCGACAGAGCGACCTGCACAACGGCCAAGAAGCAGCGCAGCAGCAGCAGCAGCGTGAAGAGGGCCGATCTCAGCAATCGCACCTTTCGGCTGGTCCGGAACAGAGTGCGATGCCGAGGTCGCCGAATCCAGAGTCGGTGGGCTCACGGCCTTCGTGACGCCCACTGTGACGGCGGACATGACGATTGAATGTTTGCAATGCCTTTTGCGTTTGTTCAGTCTGACGTCTTTGCCCGTCCATGTCATTATACCCCGAATGCTTTCTTCTACCCGATAGACGTCGTCTTCTGTCCTCTACACTGGCTGTAGAGCCGACACAAAAAGCACAGACAGGTCTCGCCTTGGGGTCAGATCCATTGTTCCCTGTTGTTGCCTTCTGTCACAAGGGCTTGGACAAACCCCCCTGCTGCGATAGTCATGCATTTGGACTGCCTTGCTCGTATCTGGATCGGCGTCTGTTGATATCTGGCGCGCATTTCTAGTGCTGTTGTCCCCAGCGGTTTAGCGTCCTGGACTTCAGCCATACCCTTCTCACTTGCACTTTCTTTTTGCGCCGCTGTCCGTAGCCTCAGGGCCTGTTGACCCGGCACTGCTGGCACTGCTGGCAAGCAACTGAAGCAGATCTGCATCTCCAGCACCGCACTCAGTGACACGTCTCACGCGATTGTTACAACACCGCGAATGTTCCGTGATCCTAATCCGTTTTGGCGGACCCGTCTTCCGTTCTCACAGCCTCACTCTGCCGCGAGTTTGCGTTGCTCGCTGGCGTTCAAGCTTATGCACAACGACTGCAAGGACTTCGCTCAGACATCAACCCCATGCCAGACGAGTAGTGCGAACGAATGGACACTTCACAGGGCAGTGGCACCCTGCCAAAACCACCTATCTACAACCCCGTCGCGCTTCCTCACATCGATGACCGCTGCGTTCCGCATACTTTTTCCCCGTCTTAACACTGCGAGGCGAGTTGCCTGTCATCGATACCACCACCACCACCAATGAAGCCCCGCCCTTCCAACATACCTCCAACTCGCTAGCCAAGTACCCAATGCTGACACAGATACTGGCCCCCCAACTCGTCTAGCTCTGCTTGCTCAGAAGCTCACGTGGCGACATAAGTCCCACTGCCCACCTTCCGCGGGCCCTGCACCTCCCTCCACACGGCCACCAGCCCGGGCGTCTCCAGCGCCTCCTTTCCCAGCCCGGCCCCCTCCTCATCGGCGAACGGATCCGTCTCAGGCTGCTTGCCCTTGCCCTTGTCCTCCGCCTTGACACTGACCGCCAGCCCGCTCCCCAGCACGCCCGCCGCCTCGCCCACCGCGTCCCACGTCGCCTCGACGTTGCCCGGCCGGCCTTCAGTCTCCGTCAAGAAGCGCGCGAGCAGTTTCTGCGGCGGCGCGTTCGGCACGAGCGTCACGGCGCCGAGCGGCCAGTAGATCAGCGCCTTTGAGCGCGAGAAGGTGCCGACGGGCTTGCTCTGGCAGGCCGTCGCACTGGCGCCTTGCAGGTGCATGGCCAGGACGACGTTGGAGAGGGTGAGGGCGTCGCGGCCGGGGGGAGAGGAAAGGAGGGGTTGAGCGCGTAGTGCAAGATGACGGACGTTTGCGTGGGCTCGACTTTCCAGACGGGCGTCAGCAGCAGCGGGACGTGTGCGGCGAAGGTGGCGTCGGAGAGGTGCACCTGGTACTTGAATGCGACGACCGTTTTGGCGGTGATGCTGGGGAGAGCGACGGTGTACTCGCCAGCGCGGTGTGCGAGCGGCTCGATGAACGTCGGGTTCGGCGCAACTTTCTCAAGAACGTGGAAATTCTCGAGGCGGATGGCTTCGGAAGTGCCGAAGGCGGCGGCGGCGAGGTCGGGCGGATTGTACGCGAGAGCGAGCTCGCCGATGACGACGGAGCGCGTGAGGGCGCCGTGTTCGAACCACGCGCTGACGGTCTCGACGATGGACGAGTTGAGGCCGGGCTGCGAGAGCTCGGGATGTTTGATAACGGCGCTGGTGGCGCTGGTGGCCGAGCGGACGGATTGCGTGTCGGAGAAGGCGTTTTGCTCGTCGTTTAGATAGGCGGCGCGAGGGTTGGACTTGAAGGGCGATACTGGTGCGATCGGGGGCAGGATCGGTTGCATGGATGCTGGCGATGGCTCTTCACGGGGGATCTCGGGGTTTTGCTGCGGTGAGGGGACGAAGACTGTGTTTCGAACGTCCCGGCGCCCGCGCAACGTACCTTGTCTTCTTCCCGGGCCAGTTGGTGCTTGCTACAGCGAGTCATTACGATGGATTGATAGAGGAATGTGTCGCGGAAACTACCATTCTCAATGTGTTTGCCACATTAGCCAGAGCTGTCTCGGCATCGTGACCTTCCTCCTGAATCGGCGCATCTCTGATGTCGACCTTGAATTGGGGCGGTATAGTGTCGTCGCCGCTGGGAATGGTTAGCTTCATGCTGGAGAGGGGTTTTCGAGTATCTGTAGAAAACAAACACGCTCACCCCGCTGCCTCCTGCTCTGCCTGTGAGATGGCGTCGCGACCTGAAGGGGGTACTGAGAAGCCTTCAGAATCTCGTTGCGGCTATCGAGCGGAATATTAGCTAACGACTCAAATACGGAGCATCCCGCGTGTCCACGTACTTCAGGCATAGCAGCTGACGGTGCAGTTGGCTGCAAAGGCTCTCGGAGGGAAGTTGGGTCTGCTCGACTGGTCCCGTTGACGAAGCCTGGACTTGTCATCGGCTCATTGGCCAGCCCCGACGTAGGCATACCATTCGTTCTGTCGAATGGACGGCGTTTGTCCCTGGGCGTGGGACTCAAGTCAGCTTGTCGTGAAGGCGTCGAAGTCCGCCGGTCCACGGGCGACTGGCGGCGGAAGCTTGGGGGGGTCTCTTGCGGAGCTTCCATGGGCGGTGGCGTGTCTTTCGATCTGCCCCCCATCCTGCTTCCGAAGGAGCTGAATTTAGAGCCTAGATCAGGTCGTGTTTTCCTTTCCGGTGATACTGAGGGGGCTTTACCACGCCTTCGTCCTAGCACTGTGCCCAGTCTCTTAAGACCACTTAGTCCTCCGGATTGCTTCTGTTCCTGGACTGTGGAGCATTAGTATACAACTATAGAACAAGCAACGCGAACGAGCCTACCGGAGCCGGATCTCTGACTCGGTCGTTCATCAGCACTGGCAGTGGGTGCTATCGGCGCTAAACTGGCTGCTGGTGCGATACTGCTCCTTTGTCTTTCCGTCCTAGGCGTGCTTGCGCTCCCTTGTCTTTCCGTCCTGGGCCTGCTCCCTGACATCTTAAGTGCGAAAGTCTTTATTTCGTCGGCAGTCTCGACGTTCAGCAGCACATTCAGACACTGTTCCGCAGTAACTCGATCTCTCTCCACTTGGTCGACTTCGTGGGTCAGGTATTGGGTCAGAGCATCGCGAAGATGGTTCAGTCGACTCTCGTCGACTGCCTGTAGCTTCTCGAAAACGAATGGCGCTTGAGAGGCCCACTGAGATCTCGCGTTGTCCACGTCGGACGTCGCGTTTGCTACCTTTCCAGCAGCGGCTTTCGCGCCTTTTTCTTTCAGCTTGTCCGCCTTCTTTTGCGCGCCATCGATCTCCCTTGCCATGGCCGTCAAATTGCCCTGTATGGTTGACATGGCTTGCATCTCTCGGTCTGTCGAGGCAAAGTCCCTCAGCGGCCGCTCGACATCGGCCTCGATCTTCTGCGCAAGGAGATGGTGAGATTCGGCGAGGGACTCAGTGGAGGTGACAATCTTCTGCCATGGATTCGAGAAGACACTGTGTCGCAATCAACGTGCTGTTCCCTCTCCGCGCGCCGGAATGCCTACCCAAGCTCTGCAGCCTCACAGAGAAGCTGCCTGCGGGCGAGCTTGTTTAATGCCTGAGCATACTGTTCCTCTAGCCGCCGCCGCTCCTACCAACGATGAGTATATAAGTCGAAGCGGGCAGAATGTGCGCTGGGGGACGTGCCTGTAGCCAATCCGCGATATCGGTATTGAGCTTGCCTACCACCTTGACCCTGTCGTTCAGTGCGTTTACGGCTTGGGAGGGCTGCAGAGTCGCCTGGAAGACAGTGGATCAGCTCGTGTAAGGCAGTATAGGAGTAGGTCCGCACGCATCGCAGGCATGCGCCGCCTCACTGACCAGCATTGCCGGGTACTCCGACCTTGACATGTCCATTTCGAATGATTATCAATACGTTCGCTGCGCTGAAGCAACGGCTCGATTGACACGTCTGGAACTGGAACAAGAACTAGAACGAGAACAATACAATATACACACACTTAGTCTGGCGCTTTCCGCAGCTCCTGCATGATCTCGGAGACCTCGGGTCGTCAACAAACAACCCGAGCCCAATGCAGGAACACGCCATCGAAATCTACATATACAAGTCCCTTATATGTCCATATACGAAGATACAATCCCATGGCATCTGAAAGTATCCCAGCTGTCCTCTGATCGTGGCTCCGTGTCCATGTCGTCCTCTCCAGACAGGCGCAACTCTCTGAGCCTCTCAGACCGGTTCGCTGCAATTGCCAAAATGCAAGTAGGTGGTCCCTTGATGCAGCTTCGAATACTGTGTAGCCCGGACCTTCTATTCATCTATTTATTATACTAACGCTCACCTTGTAGAACATCATCGTACCAACGCGCCATTCCAGCAGTCAGCCCCTCTATTGCGCAAAAAGAAGCGAGGCAATCGGAAAGCACGGCATACAAGGAGGCTCTGTCAAGAGTAGGAAATCATGATCACATCGACACTTCCGTCTTGCTAAGGCATCTCGCAGGAGGATTACGAGCAAAAGTGTGAAAGTCTAGTACGAACTTACCATCTCGGTGTCGCGGACAACTCTCGCCAAATTGAAGGTGAGACGACGACGGCCCAGTCAGCCCCTGCGCCGGGCGGCATCATCATTGGCAAATATACGAATGCGGTCCACCATCGCCATGGCCTCTTCTCGACCGTCTACAAAGCGACTGTCCCATATCCAGCGAGCAAGACTATGGACCCAGGAGCACTCGTGGCGCTGAAAGTATCCACTCCGTTGAACATGACAGCGCCCCATAACACCGAGCTCGAATGTCGCATCTTACACCAAGCGCGGTCCACACACATCATCCCACTGCTCGAGCACTTTCTCCAGCCCGGCGGCCGCTGGGTCCTCGTCTTCCCCTTTATGTCGCACGATCTCGAGCACCTGCTGGAGCGCGGCCCCCTACCCCACAAGCAGGCGCAGTCCGTTCTTCACAATCTCTTCAGCGGCCTTGCGCACCTGCACTCCCTCAACATCATCCACCGCGATGTCAAGCCCTCCAATATCCTCCTCGTCTCGCCCTCCGGGCCCGCTTACATTGCTGACTTCGGCATTGCTTGGTCCGCCACTGAGTCTACGTTGGAGTCCTCGAACTGCAAGATCACTGACGTCGGCACGACGAGCTATATGCCGCCGGAGCTGCTGTTCGGCAACAAGCGATACGACTGCTCGCTGGATCTGTGGGCGGCGGGGTGCGTCGCTGCGCAGGTGGTTTCGCTGGGTGAGGCGACGCTGTTCGATTCTGGGGATCTGGGAAGCGAACTGGCACTCATCCTGAGCGTGTTCAGAACGCTGGGAACGCCGACGTTGGAGGTTTGGCCGGTGCGTGACGTGCTTCCTCTATCCCTACAGACACCTACTTGGGAATGCGAACGAGGCCGCTGACTAGTTGATATTCTGCATATGTAGGAAGCAGCCCGTTTTCCTGACTGGGGCAAGATGCAATTCCACGACTTCCCGCGCAGGGAGTGGGATATCATCCTGCCCACCGCTTCCGAGAGCGCTAGAGACATGGTCGCAACGCTCGTGCGGTATGAAAGCGGCCAGCGCTTGACAGCTGCTGAGGTCTGTATCTTCGCACCAAGCTCTTTCATTCGTGTCGAGAGTCGCCCACTGACAATCTGACAGGCGTTGAAACATCCGTACTTCCACAGCTAACGTCTCGGCATCAGCACACCTGCGGCGGCCCTGGCCGACCCGCGTACCTAACCAAGGTACTGCATTGGCTACGTCGCGGCTGCGGTTGCGGCACACCGCGTGACCCTGCTCTCTCTCTCTCTCTCGCTCTCTCGTCTCGAGTTCGTGCCGGCTGGAGTCCGGGATTTGCTCTGCTGCACTGACGGTGCATTTGCTACTCTGCTTTACATACAACGCGCTCGTCGTCCCGGCCCACCCATCCACGCGAAATGCGGAGTCTCTGATCTGTGTGGTTGCATCGACAGTTTGACAACTAGCGCCCTCAAGCGCGGCTTCGGCTTCAGTAGACGTGCACGGGGATAGGGAGTGCGCGATTCGGGGATGGAGTGAGAGCTGTGTCGCGCAGTACAACACGACGCGCTGCGTTTCAAACGTAGCGTAGCGTAGCACGTACGGATGGATCAGAATCGCGAGCACAGGAGGAGGAGAGGGGTCAACAAGGTCCTGGCAGTCTGTTGCTCTGCCCGTCGCTGGTCTCGTCACGACATAAGCGAGCACGTGATGCAAGTCGTTACCTTAGAGTGTAGATGGCATTCTGCGAGGTTGAACAACCTTAAGTACAGAGTTAATGATGAGGATATATACAAAGAAAAACAGATTGTGTGATGATGATGTTGTCGGAGACAAAAGCTGAGGTGCTGCGGCATCCCCTTTCCCCCCACTCCTCTAAGAAAGTGCTTCGCACCTGCTCCCAGTCCATTGAAAGGCACGGCCGGCCTAATCTAAGTCTGTGTCTATGACTCGGTCTCCGCCTTGTCTTCAATGGTAGCCTTCTCCAGATCGTCGGCGACATCGGCCGCGGCGTCCTTCTCCTGCTCGAGCTCAGCAGATGCCGGTGCGCTGCCGTTGACAGACTGCTGCTCCGCCGCAGACTTGCGTGCCGTCTCGGCGCTCTTGCCATCGGTAGTTGGGGTTGCGGTGCCTGAACCGTTGGCTTCGGCTTCGAGACGGTCGATTTCCTTTTGGGCTTTGGCGATGTTCTAGGCGTGTGCATTAGCATGAGTAGACTCTTAGTATTAGGGTTAAGGCAGCTACTGACTTCTTTGGTCTTCTTGTCCTGGTCCTTCTTCCAGTGATCGAGCTTCTCCTTCAGTTTCTCGACTACGCCTGGTACGGCGGATTGGCTCGTAGGAGGCTCGATGCCGATGTTGGCGCACTGCTCGATGACGCCGATGCTGAGGTTGAATTTGCCTTCGCTTGGCGGTGCCGGCGAGCCTGCGTTGGCATTGCCGCCTTTCCGGCCCTTCTTGCCCTTTTTGCCGCCGGTGCCCATGAAGTAGTTCTCTTCCTCTCCTCTCTGAACGACCTTCATGCCCTTCATGGCGCTGTCGTCAACGGTTCTTTGTGTCGTGGCGGCGTACTTGCCAGGGCCGCTGGCCTCCTTGGCCGGCGCGGATGACGGGTCGAAGTAGCGGATGAGTCCTTGAGCGGTCAGGATCTCCTCCTGGTAGGCGGGTGCGCTGGCTTCCTCGAGCTTCTGATCGGCCACCTGCCTCCTCTTGCCCTGGTGATATGCGTCGTTCTCGGCCTTCTTCCGCTCCTGTCGCAATCTCCAGGCCTCCTTCTCGTACTCTGCATGAGCCCGTCGTGCTTGGTAGTACTTGTCTTTGATGTCCTTCACGACTTGGTATTTCTCTTGTTGGTCGTTGTGGATTTTGGTTTTCTCGTCGCGCAGTGCGTTGAGGTTCTTGTAAACTCCATCCTGCTCGGCCTTGATCTCGTCTAGCTCCTTGCCAATCGCGGTGTATCTGTCGCTCAGTGCTTTCGACTCCGGATCGTCCAGCCCTTTGCGCAGCTCGGCTATCTGCGCCTTCACATCATCAATGCCCTTCTGCGCTGCATCGAAGCCAACAAAGCCTTTCTTCTGCTTTTCCAACGAACTGATATCTTGGAGGGCTTTCTTTTCGTCCACGAGTTTCATCATGCCGGTATCGACTTGCTTCCGAAGTCTGTCGATTTCGCTCTGTACTTCGTCCACGTTCTTAAAGCTAACCCGACTACGTGCAGTTTTTTGCTCGTTAATCCGCGACTTTAGCTGCTCGTCGAGTCGCTTCACCTTTTCGAGAACGGTGCTTCGGGAAGACTTCATGCCTTGCTGCTGCTGACGAATTGTTGCGAGTTCAGCGCGCAGCTCTTGCTGGCGTTTTGCGGTTGGAGAGTCCTTGTTCCCAGGTTTCGCAGAGTCTAGCTTGGCCTTGATCGCTTTCTGCAATCGCATCCTTCAGTGAGTCTCTGTGTAAAACGCAAATGCTTAGATCGCACAAGCCACACCGGCCGGCGGATAGACGCAGTGCAGACGGGAATGCGGAAGGACTGTCAACTTACCATGCGCTCGTTCGACGCAGCAAGTTCCTTCTCGGCTTTTGCGAGGCTTTCCTTGTACTGCTCCTCGTCAGGCCGTTCGGGTTTCGAGACATGCGTCTTGTCCTTGCCAGAAGACGCAGAAGTCGCGCCGGCGCTCATCGTCGCGGCGGATGGAGTTGCAAGATCTGCCATGATTGCAGAAGACGGTGTGTTCCGGGTTGGTGTGGGGAGTTGTATAACTAGGACGCAACGACTAGATATCTAACATGAAGACCCAAGTAAGGGTTGCCGCTTCGTGACGCCGTGGGAGTGCTTCAAATAATTTTGAGGTTCACGTTGCTCGGGGCCAGGTGTGCTCTTTAGAGGGAAGCTTTTCGCGGATCCGCCCCGGATCGCATGCTGTAGACCCTGCGTGTCTTGGCGCCGACATGCCGACGTCGAGAGTCTCTGGTCGTGTGAGACTTCATCCACGGCTCCAAGAGATGAGAGCATCTCGGACGTAGAACTTGACACTCAAGACTCTCATGATACTTCCATCGTAAGACTGCTGTCCTGCGCTGCCTCTCGCTATCTGAAGCACTTTTCCATGTCTATATCTCCAAAGCCATTGCTCAACGCAAACGCACTGAGCGGATGTGAAATAGCTATCATCATCATTTTTGCACGGGATGCCAGCTATGGCAGGATCTGCCCAGGGGGTGCTGGACTATTGCCAGACCTTTGACATCAGTCGACCGGCATATACGAAAAACCGTTCGGAAAGAGCTGGCGATAGTCAATACCAAACGAGAGCTCAAAGAACATAAGAGGAGACAGGAATCCGCCGTGGGATGCGTATCGTAGGTTGAGGAGTTTTTCGAGTGTATGACACTCGTTCGATGGGGCTGTAGGCCGAAGACATGACTTTGCCGATGACCACTATCCACTTTCTTCCAAAAAGGCATCATAGTGTGGAGTTCAGCAAGAGTAGTCTGACCGAGACGAAAGAGAGCTCAATGATTTACCTGTACCACTGGTACTCACAAGTCTTGTATCTCTATGTCTCGTGTTCCTCGATAGTAGCTCGCAGACGGCGCTCATCACCGTAAAGATTTAGGCTTTCTTATAAAAACACTATAGGCGTGATTTACAAACGTAAGGGGAAGAACCTCTTGAGTCAGCTCTAACTATTTGCTGAAGTACGTCGACGATCTATTAAGTCTTCGATGTTGCTTTACATAAGGGGCTCCAACTGATTCACTTCACTTTACTTAACAACTTCCGCAAAAAGTGAACGAATGCTACTTAGCAACATCGATACGGGTAGCGCATATAGACACATGCGTCACCGCCTGTACACATCTTCCCTACAACCCCAAACGATTCCCTCTAATCTTCTCTTTACAGAACCACATCGCATCACAGCTATCCCGTTAGCACGAACGTCTTGACTTAACCACACAACTGCAGCAAAGGTAGGTCTACTCTTCGTACGCTCTTTACAGGACATTAATAGAGCTGACCACATAGCTAGAAGTAGACCGTTCTATCGAGTTAACACCCGACCACGATCTCACGCACATCACTACTATTCTCTACAGTTAGTTCATCGCAGTGCACTGTAAACCATTGTCAAGATAGCTGATTCACTACGAAGTACAAGACACATCTCGCAGAATGAATGAACCACCATCGACCCGTCGCCGTGCCGACACTCTCGACAGCCTTACGGTGCCATCCCCGCCAGAGAGCACTCCGGCCACGACATCCCTTGCTAGTGCCGCAAACACCACACCTGATCTTGATGTCGTCGCTGACAAACTCACCGACAACCCCACCGAAAGAGAGATCGGCTTTCCAACTTGGGTTCCACACAATACGCCCATCAACACACCTACATCTACCACCTCTACGAACGAATTGCGCGCCACGCTCTTCAACTTGCCGGCTATCGACGAGACCCTCGAGCAGCTCCCCCCACCAGCCACGAGTATCAGCAGCGACGAACCTTCTGACCTTTCTGTCTCCGACGACGAAGGTGAGCAGGACTACATTCCGATCAAGCTTGGAAGTCCACGCATCGCACCACTGCTCCTGCCGCTGAATCAGAGCTCACTCCTCCTTGTAGAGAGCGCATCCGACACAATGGCGTCTACCACCCACAACAACGCAGTCACCGAGCATTCCGACCTCGCGACCGAGGCCGAACTCATGGTCACACGCGGCCTCGCTCATCTCGCTGTCTTGGCCCACGCCGACTACCAGCGCGATCCTACCAAGACGGCCAAGCAGCACTATCACGCCCGTGTCGACGACATCCTCAGCAAGCAGGAGCATGGTCTTCTCACCACGGCCGTGTCCGCCCAAGCGTTCGACCAGCTTCGCGGCCTCGTCGTGGACATGAACGCGACCCTGGGAGAGCTCATGGGTGCCCGGATCAACCTGGGCAAAGACGTCGAGAGCATGAAGAAGGAGATCGCGGAGTTGAAGGGCGCTCTGAAGGAGAAGGCTGAGAAGAAGACTAAGGCTTGAGCAGGCGCAGAGTGTGTCGGTGGCTTGGCGTATTTGCGTGCTTTGGCACAGAAAGCGGTTGCATTTCAGGGAGCGTCTCAACAAGTCCAACACTACCATAGCTAGTGGAATCGATTGGCAATCGAAGCATTGACCGTGCAAGGTGATATGATCGAAAGTCTAGGGTAAATCTTGGACTGCTATCCATCCACCATCCAATAGCGCGTGAAACGTTGCACGGTTATGAAAGAAGTTGTAAAACATTGTGAAGATGCGGAGCTTCTGCCACGAAGTGGACTTGAAAAGCGTTCAACCAGGACGTGCTTTACGCTCCTGACTATCTCCCGAATCAACCAGCTCCTCCACAACTAATGACGGTGCATCTACGGCTTCCTTGTCCGCCTGGTCGTGGCCTTGTGCCGGCTTCTTTGCGCTGAGTTATGCTTGAGAGATCCAGGACTTGAGGCGACGTCGGCCTGGAACGACGTTGTGCCGGTCAAGACCTCACCCTGCATGCCCCCCTGGATCACCACCCACGACTAGATGGTAAAAGTATGTGCGGAAGCCCATGCCTGTAGCAGTTTCCGTGTACCAACGGAACGTTTTCTCTCCGTGAGGGGCTCAAGTCGCGGTTCCATGAAAGTACGACGGCCTGGGTCATCCTGCGGCGGCCTGTTGCTTGGGTAAATCAGCGGAGGACGTTAGATGCCCCGCTGGCGGAAACACCGTCAAATTTTCCAGCTCTGGTTGTCAGTCGCTTCCAACGCAGGCAGGAATAGTCATGCATCCGAAGAAGAAGGCACTCCGAGTGCTTGAGGACTCGAGGGCAAGTATGTTTCTCGTTGGAAGAGGTATCTTCTTCAGGTGCTGGGAGTGCTGGTCGGCACCGAAGCGAGAGCTTCTTCCTCGCTTGAGGACTTCTTCCAACGCATACTGACCCGCTTTCCCCGCTGGAGGACATTAGCCAACGCGCACGCGACTCGGTGAGAAAGCCGCTAGCCAAGGCCGAGGTGATGGCTACGCTGGAGACTGTGGCGCGGGAATCGACTCCAAAGGTCCTCAATTCTTTCTCAACGGGCGCTCCAGTAAGGTTGGCTGTGGTGAGTGATGGAAAGTCAAGGCATTTGGATCTCAAGGGAAGAATACAGGGGCGATCCCCTGGAGCAGTGCAGTATCGAGAAAGGGGACAACCTGACAACGGCAACCAGACAAAGGCCGTGCTGAGGAAGTTGTCCTGATCTTGGACATACTCGTTGGCAACCAGGCGAGCGCGTCGTACTCGGTGGATGAGTGAGAAAGCTTGTGACAAAGGCGGAGAGATCCTCCTCTTGGCTCGAGTTGGCGGTGAGGTTGGCGTCGTTTTAGTGAGGACCGGAAAGCCCGCAACTCAGTGCTCAAGGAGCGTACGAATCTGTCTCCGCTTGATTCGGACAGACCGTGGGGTTAGAGTTGCCGATTTCTTGCATTCACCCCATGGCTTCAAGTAGCTGACAAGAAGAAGGTGATTCGTATTTGGGAGGGAGAAGTGACGAGGTACCAGGAGTGTTGTCGGGTCTGCTGTGGACTTGGGACATAGGCTAGGAGTCGGGGAACGGAATGTCTCTGGATTATACAGATGTTCTTCCCTTCAGACTCAATAAGTTTGACACTTCCAACAAACAGTGTCAGGTGCCGGGTTTTGCTTCGTGCAAGGTGTTCGTTCTACGCTTCTCCTGTGAGCTCTTGAGCACCTGACATCACGAGCAGATGAAGTGATGGAGCGGAGATGGTTCTCGTGATCCATGATCATACAGTCTTCGTCATTGTTTGCGTTCCCACCCCAAACTACCAGGCCACCAGAAGTCTCCAGAGCGTCGTCCCTCATGTGTCATTACCCTCTTTAGGTTACATCTGGAATTCCTCATCTCGCTCCACCCCACTCAACGCGTCCTTCCGCGACCCGAGCAGTTTACTTCCCACCGCCAAACCAACTGCTGAGACCGCTCTTCGCCTTCGCCGCCTTCTCCTCGACCGTCTTGTCGAAGGTGTCCACCGCCTTGTGCAGGTCCTTCTCGGCTTCCCGCTTGTACTCCTCGATCTTCTTCTCCGCGCTGTTACGGTAGGCCTCGAGTTTTGCATCGACCTTGGAGGTGGTGTCCTTGACGGTGGCAAGTGGGTGTTAGCATCAACGACGTGGCTGGAGATGTTTCAGAGTGGAAAGGTCTTGTTTAAGGGGGCTCAATCGTCCGGTTCGGTTCGGGTTGTATGGTTGGGGGCGTGGAAGGAACACTGACAGCATTGTCGACCTTCGCCCCAGCTTCGCTAGCCAGCAGCTTGCCCTCCGTCTTGACCTCCTTCTCCTTGCCGGGGAGGTGACTCGAGATGGATGATGAGACACGAGCAGCGTCATCTGTTTCGAGTGCCCCTGTTAGCGCAGCTCTCCATGACAGCTCCTCTGGATGCGCCGAAGCTTTCCGCGACTTGGAAGTCGACCTCCAGCCGGCAACAACAAGAATTACTCGTCTCTGAATTTGAAGACAGACACCAGATCTGGAAAGACTTACGCTCCAGCTTCTTCTCCGCGACCTTCGGGTTTCCTCCTGCCGCGTACAGATAGTACCCTCCAGCGCCAGCCAGCGCCAGGCCAGCGTACAGGCCGATACGGGAGCCGCCTTGTTGTGCCATTGCAGGTAGATGTTTGGGTGTCTTGAGGTGAGTGGTAGGTAAGGTGATGGAAAGAGATGTCGTTGGAACAGAAATCAGGTGAGAGGAGCGAGACGAGCAGACGGGACGGAGAAGAGAAGCTCCCAGCTTCCTTGGCCGAGCGAATGGCGCCGCGTGACGTAAATACAGTTAGCGCCGTGGATTGCGGAGAGACCGGGGCGTCTGGACTGTTGGCACGTGCGTTCCGTGCAACAACAATGGTCGAACTTGAATCAGGATGGGAGAAGTCAAGGTGAAACCCAAGCGTGTCTATTGATGTAGGTTACGAGATGTGTAAAGACGACTGCGTTGACGGTAGCGAAGGTATGTTCCCTCTCCCAAGCCTGAAGAGCAAGGTATCCAGCGAGTAATGCTTGATGGACCATCCTTGGGTATCATCAGCCCCCTCGAAGCAACTCCCATAGTAGCCATAGCCAGCAGGGACTCTCGGACCCCCAAACACCGAATCAGGCTGTACAACGACGAAACCTCGTCACTACTTCTTCTCCTAGCTCTCCGCACCGTCTGCCGTTTTTGAGAAGAGCGCCTTGAAGTCTGCGTTGCTCTTCTTCACTCCATCCGTGGCACTACTCATCTCCACGTCCTTGCCCCGTTCAGTAGCTTCGTTTGCCATCGAAGCTCCAGTGCCAAGACCGCCTCTTTTGAAGCCAAGCCCGCCTCTCCCACCTCTCCTTCCGCCAGGTTGTGCGGGCCTCTCAACAAATCTAGTCTGCATGAAGGGCACTCCCTCCTTCTTCTCCTTCTCCTTGCCTGCAGCAGCTTTGGCTTTCGGCTGGCTGCTCAACTTGTCGGTCTTTGTTTCGGGCTTCTGCTTGAGCATTTCCTCCACTCTGCCCACGCTTATATGCCTGCCGGGGTTGATCTCATGGTTTTCAAGTCCGAGTGAAGCTTTGCCAACGTCCTGGACGTTTTCGAACTCAACGATTGCGCCTTGGTGATCCGGGCGGAGGACTATCTTCTTGAGTGGGCCATATCGCTCGACCAAAGAGCGAATGCGAGCATCATTGACCGTGTCGGGGACATTCAGCAGAGCGATAGTGCGCGCTCGGATCTCTGCTGCCGTGACTGACGAGGCCATATTGCTAGCCCCTGGGGACACAGCATCGCCGTTGCCGAGAGTAGTGGGTTCTGGAGAGGCAGAGTTGATGATGGTAGTGGCATAGCGTTTGCCAGCTGCGCCTGTCGCTGATCCTAGGGTAACCTTGAGGGCTCTGTCACGGAAGATCTTGAGATTCATCTCCAACGCTGCACCTGCTTCTCCCTGTAGTGCAGTTATGTCAGAATCGGAGCATGACAGAAGGATAAGAGGTGGTTTTGCTGACCTTTGTTTTGAACACCACGAAAGCGGCACCTTTGCCTCCACGCATACTCTTTGGTATCCTCACGCTCTCAATGGTGCCATACTTCTCGAACAGTTCTTGAATCTCATGCTCGGTAGCTTGGTAGGGCAGGTTGCCAATGTACACTTCCCTTCCTTCCTCCATGGCACCCGTGCGGTCCTTCCTAGCGTTAGGGTTCGAAATCTTGGCAACAACGTTGTGCTTCCCACCGAGATTTTTGCCATCGAGTTGCGTGGCAGCCTGTGCCATGTCTGAATTGAGGAATTGTACATAGCAGAAGCGGCGGTGCGTGTCGAACTTCAGTGACGGGAAGCGGACATCGACAATCTCGCCATACTACAGAGTGTCAGTAGCTGAGTGTTGCATGTAGACCGAAGTTCACGTACATCTTTGAAAAGCTCTCTAATGAAGGCTTCATCTGCCGTGGGCGGAAAGTTCGTAACCCACAGCGTCGTGCCAGTCCCGGTCTGGATTTCTATGAACCTGCCGTCACAAGGTTTCCCATCCCTAGTCCTAGCTGTTGCGGCGTCTTCCTTTGTCTCAAACTCGACAGTAGCAGTCGCGCTAGCTTCATCGTGCTCCGGCACAAGTTTTATGCTATTTATCGTACCGCACTACAACTTCTAGTCAGCTCTGCTGGGAAGGGGAGCGTGAAATACATACCTCTCTGAAGAATTGCCGTACCCGTGTTTCAGTGGCAGTAACAGGGAAGTTTTTCGCTATAACAGTCGTGTTTTCTCTGTCACGCTTCGGTTGAGCCAAGGCAGAAGATGATGCGTCGCCGAATGGGGGCCGTAACGAGTCCGCTCCATCCGGCCGGCTCTTCTTTGAAGCGCTCTCACCGACTTCCAGCGTCTCGGAATCTCTCTTCCGCTTCCCACTACCAGAAACCTGGTCCATGGAAGCATCGGTGTTGAATTGTTCTGCTGAGGCTGCTGCAGATGCCGCCGCCGCCGCCGCCTCAGCGGCTTCTCTTTCTCTCCTCTTCGCGACCTGTTCGGAAGCAAGCCTCGCTTCCGAGACAGCCTTCTGAAGCTCCTGTACGCTTTCATGGTGTTCGAAGTGGTTCACAAACCCCTCAATCATCTTTTCAGGCCAGTCCATATTCTGCCGGAGGATCGCTTGCCGTAGGACCTCTGTAGCACGATGCGGGGCTACCTGAGGCGTCTCAGACTGTTCGCTCGCAGCCATACGCTCGTGAGCCCATATGAAAATCTCCCAGTTGTAATATCGAAACCAGAACTCATGACTGTCTGCATGTTGAGGGATGAGACTCGCCCAGACGTCTCGAGCTGCGTCGTTGTTGCGGATTTGGGTGAGGAACTTAATGTAGATACGCTCAATTCGGTAGAGTGGGTCACCCGCGAATTCCTTACCGTACGTGCTCACGCCGATCTCTTTCACGTCCTCAAGTGTAGACCTGATGCCAACCTCTGCTATGTCGAGCTCATCCTCCGTGGCGTGTTTACCAAAGGCTCGCCGCCGGAGGAAGCCACACCACTGCGCACACACCTTCAGCATCTCTTCCATGCCCCCGGTTTCTAGTAGGCCGCTTCTTGTGGCATTGTGCTTGACTGCTTCAAGATCTTCGAACTTCTTCCCCTCGACTTCCAGGCGTAGCAACCGTCGAGACCACAGCCTGCCAGACCAAGGACAGTGCCTCGTGGCTCTCTCTGAGGCTTCCAAGGCAGGGCCACCAATGGGATAGACTTCTACGAGAACTTCCATATAGTCTTCCCACAGTTTCGCATTAGTCGGAAAGCGCAAGGTAGCTCGCTCATACAAGGTTGTGAGGAGATTGGATCCGTAGGCACTCTTCTTCCGATGGGAGAACTCCCAGTCAAGGTACTCGGAGAAAGCGGACCACTCGGCCACGGTATCTCGACGTTCCAAAGCACGCTGAACCCTGAACTCATGCATCTCTCGTAGAGCATACTGATGCTTCGCAAGTGCAGCTCTTTGATTTGTAGCTACCATGGTTTCTTCCCAGCTCGCGTTGTCGTACGTTGACAAGAAGGATGAGAAAGCCGAAGATGTTTGGTCCCATGTCACATGCGGCACCTGCAGCCTATCTATGAACAACTTCTTGATGTGACCGACCTTCTCCATGGAGGGTGAGTGGGCTAGGTCTTGCAAAAGGATCTCCATGTATCGATCCCACACCACATTGCTGTCGTTGAGTCGCCACTGGGTCGCTGCAATTCCCTGTTGCCAAACGCCAAGAACGGTCTCCAAGTTGATTGACTCCTGGCAGATTATCTTGTCGTCCTCTGTCCACCCTTCTGCGACGTTTGATAGACCGTTCGCGTTGGTGTAGAGAGTCCACATCCAGTCTCCATACGATCGCCACAGCTTTGAACTACTTGGCTCATCCTGGATGGCTTTCGCACAGAGTTCCATCACGGCGAAGCGATCTTAAGTTGTGCGAGCTAGCACGCTTTCGTCTTCGATCCAATCCTGATAACGATCTTCACCAACCGCAAATCTTGAGTCCATGGACTCACGCGCTTGGCGTAGTTCGCCGATCAAATTGTACGTGTGGGGATCTCCCGTCGTGGCGCCCTGGCCGTCCGATGGATGGACATGTGAAACGAGTCCTTGATGCAGAAGGTCGATGAGACGCGCATGAGATTCGAAAGCGAAGGGATTGCTCGCTAGATAGCTGACAAGCTCTGCAATGTTCTGTAGATCGCCTTTGGAGAGTGAGGGTGCGATGAAGACGCGAGGTGCAGTGGCCGGAGCGGGCGTGTCCGCCATGGTGAGGTCCTTCGCTGAGCGTGCGGAGTTGTTACGTGGTAGATCGGAAGGCAGGTTGTCGAGCGTGTACATGGAAGGTGAGTGCCGAGCTTCGACGATTTCGTTGCTCCGTAGCCCGCTCGCCGTCTGCCTCGCAGTTTGTTGGTGGTGCTGCATGGAAGCTAGATCGGCCAAAGTGTCCATCTGCGGAGTGGATGGCTGTCGAGCTTGCAAGGGCTGTGCAGAGGGCCTTCTCGTCTGGGGACCGACACTGACCGATCCCCTGGATTCGGAAATGTCCATCTTGTCGCCCACGCTGCGGACTGTTATGCCACTGGATGAGGTCGTGATGGCTGGGGAAGGCATGGACTGCTGCTGTGCCTGGGCTACCGCGTTACGTGGGAGGCTCGGTGTAGACCGTTGGCGGCCCGGCGACGCATTCATTTGCTGGCTTAGTGAGGAAGAGGTCCTGCTGCCTTTTCCTGGCCGTCTGTTCGGTGTCGCATGCAACGGCGGAGGTGTCTCGCTGGCGGGCGACTCCTGGGGGGAGAGGAGAGAGTTGATGTCCATCTCGGCGTCGGTGCTCTTGCGCCAGTGAGTGCATCCAGGAGCTCACAAGAAACCGCGGTGCGCCGTATTCATGCGATGTGTTTCTGGACGATGTTGGCAGCGTTGGCAGCGTTACACAGCGCTTCTGGGCTTCAGTGCACCAGCTTGATCCAGACAGCCTGGAGAGCCCGCGGATGTTCTCCCTCCACGACTGGTCTCGCGTTCTTGAGTACACTGCTTTCGTTACAGCTCGTCTCTCCTGGGGACACCTTATGTCGTCAAAACATTACGCTCCGAATGCATCGCTCGGAAGTAGCCAGATCGTGGCCAGCTCGGTGTTCTCTCCTGCAGATCTCGCATCCAATCCCAGCTGCAGATCTCCGTTCAGCGTCGGACCGTCGAGTTCTTCCATTCGCCGGTGCCCTCCAGCATGAATCAACCGCGTCCCAGTCGCAGAGCCTCAATCCGAGCACAGCAAACAGCCATGAACAGACATTGACGATGAACAACAGAGTACCCATAACGCGATTGGCTCAGCCAAGTCAGTCCCGCAGCTCTTCGTTCCACTACTATCCCTTGCCCGTTCACTAACCTCGAGCAGCCGGGCCCATCAAGTACTTCGTAACCCAGTCCTCCTCTTCGCCCTTCTCCCGCTCCTTTACAACGTCGATCACCCGCTCTGGCTTCTTCGATCGCTTCAGAAGAAGCAGCAACGACCGAGAGAACGCTCTCAACTCACCAACCTCCAACCCGGTCCTCGAGGAGTATCTCAAAAAGAAACCTCAAGGCACGCCCCAATTAGTCCGTGGTGATCTCGCATCCTCCTCCATCTTCGAAGAGGACCGCAGGAAGCGCGGCGAAACCAACGTCAACGTTCCTGTGCCGACAGAGAACGAGAGGAAAGTGCGCGTGAGAGATCGGAGCGCGATGGCTGCGGCATTGGATCCGGAGCCCATGAACCGGAAACGGTGGGAGAGGAAGATGCTGATCAGAGAGATCCGACGAGGTGGCAAGCTGAGCAAGACGGAGGTCATCAAACGCACGGAGAGGGAGAACCTGAGCAAATCGCACATGTTCAAGACGTCTATAAAGAAGCTTGGCATGCTCGCACGACAAATTGCTGGAAAGCCGGTCGAGGAGGCTATCGTGCAGATGCGTTTCAGCAAGAAGAAGGTTGCAAGAGAGGTTCAGGCCCACTTGGAGCACGCGCGGAACGAAGCTATCGTGAAGAGGGGTATGGGTCTGGGCCAAGCTGAGGGGAAGAAGAGCGAGCCCGTACAGATTGAGTTGAAGGGCGGAAAGAGGAGGACCGTGGAAGATCCGACAGGGATATATGTGGACCAGGCCTGGGTCGGAAGAGGAGAGTATGGAATCGCGTATGATTATAGAGCTCGTGGTCAGGTCAATATGATGAGACCACCCTTTACGAGTGAGTAGTTTCTGTTATCTGGAGAGTCAGACACGATGTGTGATGCAATTACTAACCCAGTGTTTCAGGCATCTCTGTTCTGCTCAAGGAGGAAGCTACACGCGTTCGACTATCACAAGAGCGAGACAAGAAGCGCGAGAACAGGAAGTTGTGGGTGCAGTTGCCGGACAGACCTGTTACTACGCAGCGACAATACTACTCCTGGTAACATCCTCCATTATTGAAGATTGGGAGTTGATGGACCATGTAACATATCAATCGGGGGTTCCGTGTACCACACAATTGGCTCTATATTGACTTTGCACGTTGCTACGTAGGCAATTGGATAATGGATGACAGGTGGAGGGCGTTGCCTTCATCATCTACAAATATGTGCTTCTTCAGCACAACCATCTTTCTAGCCGTCGAACCCTTCTGCAAGCCGTGGACGGAGAGACTTCGCTACATGCCCACATCTCTGCGATCACGCAGAAACGACCAACACCCGACGATGTTGTAAGCCCTCTATCAAATCGTCCATTGTGAGTTTTCTGCAGCCTACGCGTCCTGGCCGCCTGCTGTATGCCTCGTGGCCATAGTCATTCTTGGGAAGGTTATACCGCTGCTGTAGTAAAGCTTTGGTTGCTCATAGCAACTGTGCATCACACTCACGCCAAATCTGTCTGATTGCAAGTGTTTCCACCCAGAGCGCGTTGCCTCTACTGTGCCCTTGAAATTCTCCGGTACCTCACTCGTGACGTAGCAGATCCTCTACCAACAGACCGTAGTCATGTTCCTCGAGAAGTGACGATCCCCCCACGCATGCGAACACTTTGCATGTCGGGACGAAGAAACAGCAAGTGTCATGTAAGATGCTATGAAAAATATGGGGCTCATAGTGTACAAATTTCTCGCTGTTGCCCAAAGCGGCTTGGGTATAGTGAAGGAGCCCAGTAGACCAAGCCCATAGTGTGAAAGTGAAACCGTGTTTCCCAAGAACGCCAATGCCGTGATGATTGTTCGTGTCTGCACTCCTAGTCGTGGTTCGTGGGTACACCCTCCTGATGATGGAAACACAGTCCTTATTGTTCCCTGTGCATAGTTAGGTGGATAGCCTTGACTCATTCAGGAGTACTGACCATGATCAGCCTGTGCACAGTCGGATACAAAGTCAAGCTCTGCGGATCATCTTGAAGCTGCGGTCGCGCGAGCTCTTGGACGGACCGAAATCGTCCGCCTCCATATCCACCTCCTCGGAGTTTTCAGTCTCCTCCTCCTCGGTCTCCCCTTCTTCCTCTTCCTCCTCAGTTTCTCCCATCTCCTCAGTTTGCTCGAAACCCTCCGTCACCTCAGACTCCTCCAACTGCTCACTCTCCTCGCGCTTGCGCTTGCGCTCGGCAGCAGCTTCCGGGTGGGTGAACTTGGGTTTCGCTTTTATGTCTGTTTCGAGCTCGGGAAGAAACTCCACCCAAGGGACACTGGTAAAGGGCGGATCCAGGGTGGTGTCGTTGATTTTGACCCTAATCTCCTCAAGAAGCTCGAGCACTTCAGCCATAGACCTGGTTCCCCCATTTAAAAGACCACGACGATCGAGGTCGACATAGAATGGCATGGGCGTGCGGTCAGTGTTCTCGTTGACCTTCTTGCTGCTAGCAGTCACAGTCGGGCCGAGTTGTGGGGCTTTGCCGTTGAGAAGACGAGTCTTCTCTCTGTCCAGTCTGTCTTTCGCGTCTTTTATCAGAGAGATGTGGTAGCGCTTGCCGGGACTCCAAGTCTCAATACGTTCGACTTGGTCAAGAATCAGTTCAACCTGGATATTTGCCCAGTTTCGCTGGGCTTCGAGGGATGGCTTCTTTGCGTTGTAGGATGCCCGCTGGTAGTGCATTCTGCACCACAATACCCAGTATTCAATGGGTATCTGCTTGGTCTCTGCCTTGTTGCGACCAAAGTGCTGCGAAACGACCTTACGAGACACGTCCTCCTTGCCGCTTGCGCCTTTGTCGCAGCTGTTCTGTGGATGACTACATCCTTGAGGGTCGCATTCGCAGGTGAATGTACCGCGCTTGCGATTAGCCGCTTCGACAGCGAAGCCTGGGTATACGAAGTCGGCCCTATACGGCAGAGGCACATGCGGAGTGCTACCTTGTCCTGTTGGTGATGGGGGCGTAGCTCCGTCACTGATCGGTAGCGGCGTTTCGTCTACAACTTGACCAGAGCCTGCGGAGATAGATCCCGAGCCTGGGTCACTGCTAAGCGATGAGTCCGGAGACGATACATCAGTGACGGAGGAACATAAATCCCTTCCCTTGGACATGGTTGGGTTGCTATCAGGAGTGTCGTAGGTGTGCTTCAATTCAGCGGTGAAAACGTTCGTACGATCTGCTGCTCGAGCCTTGCTCAAAGGACCGACGTCGTTGGCGGGATATACTGGTCCCTGATCGAGTCCAACAGCTGCTAGATCGGTAGTTCCGACTTTCCTGGAGTGGAACTCGACGACGAAATGCTTGAGTGGAAGCTTCGTACGTACTGCTGGGTTTCTGGCGTTGTTGATCTCTTTTGAGCTAGAGGAAGCAAGACATGAGGATTTAAAGGGAGTATGTATCGTGACGTATTCCCGTTGATGATGGTGAATCTGCATTGCTGCTTGTGACTTATGATCATATGGCAGTCCTTCGGAGCTCGCCAGCGCATCGATCTGACCGATACTAGCCAGCAATGACTCGAAGGAAGGTAATGTGACATGTGTAGACATCGGACACGTAGCTGCCTATGTGTAGCAGTGTCGATGGTAAACGTGGGATCCACGTTCGTGCATATGTTTGCCTCAGAACGGGAGAACACCGAAAATGGCTCCGCCGATTGTTATATGCATAACGCGGGGAAGTAGCATCGAACTCGGTTTCGATAGGACTTGACCTCTGACTAGAGCTACACTTGGTGGGCAGGATAATGCTAGGGCCAGGCAAGTGTTTTCTTGAAATGCGCGGCTCGGCTTCGATCGTTTCAGAAGAGCGTTGATACGAACTTCTCAATGAAAGAAGCACTCTGTCTCTCTCGGTCCACGCAGTTCAATCGGTTGTGTTTTGATATGGCTTGAGAGGGTTGGCCTTGTGGGAACGGACAGGACAGAAGAATGGAATGTTGATTGTGGACCTGCAATCATTCTTTCGTCGCATCTTCGAGGCTTCCACGCGATCTATTTAGAATCCCACACACCACAAAACAACCGGCCTTATTTTTCAATGTGTACACGACAGTCTCTTACAGGACAGATTGCTAAGAATAACGCGCGACTTAGATGCGTAGATATTCTGTTGTTGCTGGAAGCGGATGCTAGGAAAGAGATACAACGAGATAGGAACATGATTGCGAGGGAACATAACTTCGCTTTGTACAAGATAGGTGAGAGAGGCTCCAATGCCATGTATGTGCGATGGAATGTGGATAAGGAAAGCAGGATGCTTTTTTGTACTAGGCTGTCAAGGCTGCTGCGGGAATGTTTATTGTAGTTCTGTTTCTCTATTTCCTCGAGCACAGGTCTAGCAAACCACAGTCTCGCAGAAGCTTCCTCCAACACTGAATGCTAAGGCTTCACCGTGTATGCTGAGATTAGACAATACTGGTGGTCCTGAGTTGGAGGTCGACACAAAGTGCTACAGTAGAATGCTGTTCGCTTGACGAACAGCGGTACAGTAGTACATAGCCGTACGGATTAGATCTAGCGGCTTCCCATCGACTTCTTTGACCTGAACTCCAAATGCGCCAACTTTCGATCAGACTTGCACGTCTATCCCGCTCGTCTTCGTCGCTTCTTCTTAGTCGTCCGCTTTTCTAGAGCTTGCAAAATGCTGATGAAAACGATTAAGCTTTCCTAAACCTCTGACGTTCATAACTGTGTTAGAAATACTCCAAAGTGCTCATCGAATGGGCCTATGCATTCATAGACTTACCGTGCCTAATATGATAATTGTGGGTTGGCATCTCGAGCAAGTCCTAGTCGGTATAGTTGTTATCTTCTGTTGAGTAGTCGAACACTAGTTTCTCTATGTCCTCGTCATTGCAAGTAACAGAATCGACGACCTAGAAGAGGCGACCTCTTCTTCGAGTGATTCTTGTTTGTGTCTATCATAGATTCTAGAGTCTTCCTCCCAATATGCCTTGATTATTCCTAATGACGGACACAAACAGCGATGTGGGTTGGTACGAATTGGAAGTCGAGAACACCATGAACAACATGGCTCCAAAGAGCAAGCCACCTGGGCGTCCGGTGACGATCACACCGGAAACAAAACCGGACCCGGTTATGCTCTACAGCTTGGGTTCGGCATCCTCAGGAACATCCCGTTTACATCCTCCAGAGGTGTCGCAAATTGACGCTGCTGTCAAAAAACACAACATGAGCATCGATTCTGAGCGGGCGTTCGACGTCTACGCTCCTCCATTTGTCCCACGCACTTTCACAGCTATCAATGAATCACCTGCCACGAGGGTGTATACTAGCTCCTCCAGAGATAAGGAGTTCACACGATATTTACCGCACTTCATCGGTCGATTGTTTGCAGGCGTGGAGCCTCCAGATTTCGACGCGTTACTCAACATGCAATTTCTGGACTCCGACATATTCCGTAACTCTCTGACTCGAGAGGGTTATTACACTTACTTCCTCACCTGTATCAATTTAGAAGCTCAAGCCCAGCAGATCGAGAGCTCCAGCAATGATCTTTTCAAGGCCCACGTACAAACTCGAGACTACCAGCAACAGCTCTACAGCCTTCAGGTACCGGGTTTGCGGGAAAACAGTCTACGAATTGAACGGGACGATCTAGTCATGCTACGGCAGCTCCGACTCGATCGTCAAGGTCTGCCTTATGGAATGAACGCATGGCTGCAGGGCGAAGCGTTCATTGGAAAACCTGCGCCCGGATGGACTGGCGTTCATTACAACGCTTCAGTGTTCGGTATTCATAAGGCTTCAGAGACCCTGGTTCTGAGGATTGAAGGCCTGTATCCAGACAGTATGTTGTTCAACGTTATGTTCACGATGCAACGAAAGCGCTTCGAAACACTTATCTATGCACTGTCACTTGTGCGCCGCTCATTACAAAGCACTGGTGGAGGAATTTGGCATGACCTCAAGGTATCTAATTCCAATCAGAGGGCCAGCCTCGATTTCGTCGGAGACTGCTGGATTCGGCGCATGCTGCTCCCCACCGAAAATGACGGGATTCTCCAAGAGACACTCAACAAAGGCGTCTTTCGGCACCGTCTGTTCGATAAGCAACTCAACTTCGAGCAACTGAAAGCCGTCGATTCCATCAAGAAACGCGACTACGGAGAATTACCATTCGTCATCTCAGGACCGCCTGGTACAGGAAAAACAAAGACTTTGGTCGAGATTGCTCTACAGCTTATCAATTCGGACCAAGAAATCGATCACATCGTCGTCTGCGCCCCCTCTGATCCCGCTGCAGACACGCTTGCTCAGCGCCTCAGACTTCATGCCAAACCGGCAGAGCTCTTGCGTCTCAATGCTCCCTCCCGAACCTTCGAAGAAGTTCCTGAGGCTCTTCTTGCATACTGCTATGTTGAGGACGCCACGTTTTCACTTCCGCCGCTGCCGGTACTCCTGCAATACAAAATCATTGTTACGACATGCCGTGATGCTGGAATATTGCTCTGGGCAAAGGTCACTAATCGAGACCTGAGCATATGCGAAACAGCAGCATGCTCGTTGCTCTCTGCATTGCACCAACAACCGTACCCACCAACGCGTAGACTGCACTGGGGTGCGTTGCTGATGGACGAAGCAGCTCAGTCTACTGAGCCTGAGAGCCTGATACCTCTCGCCGTGGTCATGCCACCCGATGAAGCACGCCCTAGTGTCAATGGAAAGAAACAACGCGGACCACTCTTCATCATGGCAGGTGATCAGAAGCAGCTAGGCCCACGAACGGCCTCGAGAGTGAATGCTGTAAAGACAAGTCTCTTCGAGCGACTCTTCGAACGCCCGCTGTACAGGGACCATCCGCTGTCCCGAAAGCGAGTGAATGCTTCTGCGCCATACTTCGTCCTCACTCAAGGCATGCTGCCCATCAACCGTCCTCCATTCTCGAATCTGGTCAGAAATTACCGATCTCACCCGTCCATTCTTGCTGTGCCCAGCGCGCTATTCTACAATGACACCCTTATTCCGGAAGCTACAGGTACCGATAGCCTCAAGACTTGGACAGGCTGGAAGGGCCGACGATGGCCGGTTCTATTCGCATGCCATGATGGGCCAGACGAGATCGAGTGTCATGGCGGTGGCTGGTACAATCATCAAGAGGCTCACGTTGCCTGCTCATACGCGTCCTCGTTGGTACGGTCTGGTCTAATCAGACAGGAGGACATCGCAATAATGAGCCCGTTTGTGGCGCAAGTACGTTTACTGCGACAGATGATACGGGCGAAACCATACGACCTCTGGAAAGTCAACATCGGACCGATGGAAGCATTCCAAGGGCTGGAGTCTCGCTTTGTCGTACTCTGTACCACGCGCACACGCGACAGGTTCCTCGATCAAGACAAAGCAAGAGGATTAGGCATTATCAACGAGCCCGAAAGATTTGTATGTAGACCACGCTGCGCTTACTTGATCCCAGTGTGTACTGACGGCAACTAGAACGTCGCGTTGACGCGTGCCAAGGACGGCCTCATTGTCATAGGCAATCCCTATGTTCTAGCTACTGATCCACACTGGACAGCATTCATGAGTTTCTGTCGCCGTCGCGATCTATGGGACGACCACCCACAACAAGCCACCACGAGAGCTGCACTTTCGAACGGCTGTATGATGGATCCATGGCGACCTGCCAACGAAAGTAGGCCACCACTCATCTCAGGATTGGAAACCGCCTTGATCTACAAGGAAGACAACGTCAAAGACGAGAGAGAAGGCTTGGGCAAGAAGCTAGGGTTCTTCGATTTCGCGGCCGAGGACGATTCGGTATACAGTAGTGGTTTAGCTGCCGAAGAGGCTTTAAGAGACGACGTGTACGACGAGGGTGACGTGGGAAGCGACGATCATTGGACCCAGACAGCCGCATAGTGTCTATGTGTGTGCACTAAGTCGGGGGTGTTGTGGAAGACAGCAACTTGGCTAGTCTAGCAGCTCTTGCGAACATGACCGGAGGTCGCAAGTATTCTGTTTGGATCATGACACGAGTCTGGGAAGATTGGGCGTGTTCTTTGAGCAGACAAGGGCTCATAGAGGGCACACCTGATCATCTTAGCAAGAATGGCAGAATCGTCGCCTTTGGTACGGAATATCTTCTACGATGTTGGAAGACTGATTGCCAACGTTGTGTGAATCTCACCTGTCCTGAGCTTGGCCCTCTCCCACTACTCGCATACTCCGTCAGGGGTCTCTGGCGATGGTTCGGCAAAGCATCTCTTGTCTCCCACTGAGAGTGGCAAAGATAGTTGCACAAAGCAGCGGACGGCCTACAGTGACCTCCTGCATTCCCACGCTATGCAATGACGATCCCCCCCCACCCCACCATGTATAGTCACTCAGACCCCTGCCCCCTCCATCCACTCCGCACAGTACCCATCAATCTTTCTGTTGGACAGCTCTGGCCTTCCGTTCGCAATATCGAACACAAGCACTTCCCTGTTGTTGCAAAGGTACGCGACAACCGCGTGTTGAACGGACACGGCTCCGGGCGTCGTCAAGCCCGAGGGACGTCACCGCTGACTCCCATCTGAAGCTGCTCATCCACCTTCCCTCAGGCGAACGTCGTCGAGAGAGGAACATCACACCTCAGTTGCGTCCTGAGCTCTTGCGTCTGGAGTCTCCTGCCGGAACCAAATCGCCCGTTGTCGACACAACACCGCCCGAATCGCCGCACGCCCTGTACCGAGCTCGACCCGACACTCACGCTGCGGGAAGGATCGCGACCAGGAACCGGGTTACAAGGCCTTGCGACCTCCCGCGCGGCTTGTGCAAGAGTCAGGTCGATCGGCTGTCTTGCCTAGCCGGTCAATCCATGCCTCCATAGAGTATCCGGCGCGCGTTTGAAAGAAAGGTGAGCTTCGTCTCAGCGAACCCCAATACGCGCACCGGTCAAGCAAACGCGCATCCATCCTGGTGCCCTCCTGAGGCGCCTTCTGGTCTCCCAAGCGAGCCTGAAGAACGTAGACTGACCAGCTCATTCCGCCAGTAAGTCGAGCAAATCCGTCGCGACACTGTTCACTACGACACGGAACCCGCTGTTCCACCTCAACGGGTCTTAGTCTTCCATAAACCCTCAACGTCGAGCCATCACTCAGCCCACTACCCACCACACCGAACATGGCTGCAGCATTTGACGAAGAGGATCTCTCCCTCACCATATCGACCTCCAACACGCGACGTGGATCGAACAACGCAAGGATCCCAGAGGTCTCGGAACGGCAACCGTCGGCAACGGCTCACCCACATGCGAACCCGACGCAGATAGCCAAACGCCTTGGTCAGTATGAAATCATCAAGACTCTTGGAGAGGGCTCTTTTGGCAAGGTCAAGCTGGCAATTCACCGGGTGAGCGGCCAGAAGGTGGCCTTGAAGATCATCGGCAGAAGAAAGTTGGTAAACCGGGATATGGCGGGGAGAATCGAAAGAGAGATCCAGTATCTACAACTACTGCGGCATCCACACATCATCAAACTGTCAGTACCTCCCGTCTGTAGCTGCAATAGAGTCACACATGACTAACAGTAGACAGGTACACGGTCGTGACGACGCCCACCGAAATCATTATGGTGCTTGAGTATGCAGGTGGCGAACTCTTTGACTACATCGTTCAGCATGGCCGCATGCCCGAAGACAAAGCTCGGAAGTTCTTCCAACAGATCATTTGCGCTGTGGAGTACTGCCATAGACATAAGATCGTCCATCGGGATCTGAAGCCGGAGAACCTCCTTCTAGACGAGAATCTGAACGTCAAGATTGCGGACTTCGGATTGAGTAATATCATGACGGATGGCAATTTCTTGAAGACGAGCTGTGGCAGCCCGAACTACGCCGCGCCTGAAGTCATCTCAGGCAAGCTGTACGCTGGACCAGAAGTCGACGTCTGGAGTTGCGGTGTGATACTCTATGTGCTTCTCGTTGGAAGACTACCATTCGACGACGAGTACATTCCAGCACTCTTCAAGAAGATCGCGCAGGGAAACTACATGGTCCCGAACTATCTCTCATCTGGTGCAGTCCGCCTGATCCGACGGATGTTGCAGGTCAATCCAGTGAATCGCATCACCATACAGGAAATCCGCCAGGACCCCTGGTTCATCAAGGACTTGGCGGAGTACCTTCAGCCTCCTGTTGAAGAGTTCATCGACACTGGTGTCGACCCAAACAAGGCGATCGACCCACGCAGGTTGGCTCCTTCCAAGCCTGCTGCTGTCCAGGAGAAACTCCACGAGTCCATTGTGGGGAAGCTGGGCAAGCAGATGGGATATGCCAGAGGCGACGTGGAAGAAGCACTGGCAAAGGACGAAGCCGGCGCAATCAAAGATGCATATCTGATAGTGCGGGAGAATCAATTAATGAAGACAAACCGTGAGCTTCACCTACGTTGCAAAGAGACCACTTGCCGACGACTGAGCTAACATCTGTACCAGCCGTGCTATCAAGCGAACCAGCTCTCCAGCCATTCCTGGCGCAATCACCCCCAGCTTTCAACCCCATCATGCCGCTCTCACCACCACTTACGACTCCTTCACGTCCATCACCTTCACCACTACCTCCAGCTTCCGACCGTCCACGCCATGGCTCGACGTCGGGTGGCATGGCAGACGTCCGTGGCCCTGTCAGCACCGTTGCCATATTGCCCAGCAGTCTTCCTGATTACCATCGCGCGTACATGAAAGGACATCCGAAATCAAATAGCCCCACGCTTGACGATCAAAGCCAGGGAACTCCTAGAGA
Organism: Cryomyces minteri; assembly: GCA_005059845.1. Classification (NCBI taxonomy): domain Eukaryota; kingdom Fungi; phylum Ascomycota; class Dothideomycetes; genus Cryomyces; species Cryomyces minteri. The sequence goes on from NAJN01000162.1 coordinate 31,984, forward strand.
ACAGTCCAGCGAGCAACAAGCAGTGAACGCTCGACGTCTGAAGCCACACAGTCGATCTCGAGAGAACATCGAGAGGGCGAACACGAAACCAGAAGGCATGACACCATTGCCCCCATCACACAAAAAGCCCAGACCGACACGCTGGCAATTTGGCATTCGGAGCCGCAATTCCCCCGCCGAAGCTATGCTAGCAATCTACAAAGCGCTCAGAGCAATGGGAGCGGACTGGGAGGTACCCACACCTCGCAAAGCCGGTGGTGACAGCTCTCGAGGAGGCTCTCCGGACGGCGGTAGGAACAGTCCCAACGATTCCGACTCCGATGAGCGACGACGGAGGAACCGATCCTCTGATAGTTCTGATGACGATGAGCATCGCCTCCGTCGCGAAAAGCGCCATCGGGCCTCGGAGAGCTCATCGACCGAGCGCGGCCGCGGTAGGGAGCGCAACGGTGCATGGAACGACTGGGGCTACGTGATCCCCGAAGATCCCTGGGTCATCCACGCGCGCTTTCGCAAGGACGGTATGTTCCCACCAGGCGTCGCCCACCCCTCCAGTACTCACAGCAGCCGTGTCGACCTGCACGAGATGTCGCGCCGCCGCAGCAGCACGGTAGGCAGCATGGGTAGCGAAAACAACGGCGGCTCGCACACGGGACCCACGTCGGCGGCGCACAGCATTACCAGCGTGTACCCGGACGCCGACGACAGCATGTACGTGTACATGACGATCCAGCTCTACGGCATCGAGAAGGACCAGTACATGGTCGACTTCAAGTGCGCCGGGTACGAGCGCCTGATCCGGAAGGTGGCGAAGGAGATTGGCAAGGACAGGAAGTTCGAGGGGATGCGCTTTGAGAACAAGAGTGGGCGCAACAGCAGGACGAGCGAGTATGCGGAGAGAGACGGAGACTCTGACGATGAGAAGGAGGAGTGGGTGGGCGCTGGAAGGAGCACCGAGGAGAAGGACATCTCGTCGCCGTTCCCCTTCTTGGACGTCGCGAGTAAGCTCATCATCCAGCTTGCTGAGGCCGACTGAACGGGCCGTTCGCTCGAAGTGGAGTGGTGGTCTGCGTTTCTCTCCTATGATTCATGGTCTCGATGACCGGCATGGCGCGCTGGCGTTGCTTGTGGCCGTCGTCTTTTCTCTCACAGCTACTTGCTGCCTATGCTGGGCATAGCGAGGCGCTTGGCCGGTCTCTGTCCAAACTGCC
>NAJN01001620.1:0-10061 GCA_005059845.1 Cryomyces minteri
AGCACCTTCGAGCTCCTCTGCCTCCACCGGACAAGCGAGATGGCGTGAGCACGGAAACGAGACGGGTGAATCTGCAAGAATAAGCTCGGAAGCCTCCCGCCCTAGAAGAGATTTGGCAGGGGTAAGCGTGTCGGCGCTGCGACATTAGCGTGAACCCATCTGCAAACGACGCCAGGTCCTTCCCCGCGGCTGGGATGGCGCTGTGGCTGCACAAGCACGAAGTGGCCAGCAGGAACTGCAGTGGACAACGCATCTTTCTGGAAGGATTCGAGGTGCAGTCACTGTACGCGTGGCCAGACTCAGTGTTTTCGTACGGGCAGGCAGAGCAACGGTCTGCCATAGCACGAACGGTGAGTGCGTGCGCCCGTCGTACGGTGTCGAAGGTCGTCGAGTGCGGAGGCTGAAGAGAGTTTCGCTCGTGAGGGGTTCTGGGCTCCTCGACAGAACTCCTCAGCTAGCCAAGGAGGCACCGAGTCCCGATGGGAAACATCCAAGGCGTGGAACTAAGCGGTGCGGTGTAGGCATAGACGCCATGATATCGATATCCAACCGACCCAACCGATAATAGGAGTATATGGCGACGTTAGAGTGCCTTTACAATGGAGTGGCGCGTTGTCTTCTCTTCTCCTGAGCCACGCGTGGTGGGTTGGTAGGGCACGACGTTGACAAAAGTGAGTCCGAGCGTCTGAAGAAGCGAAAGGAGCAGAAAAGCTTATCATCATACCCTGTCGTGCCCAAGTCTCAACAAATACATGCACGCTGCTGGCCACTAGACTAGTTCGAGCGACATACGGGCGAGTTGAGCAGACGAGACGGCTTGTGTGGCGGGAGCGGAGAATAGATGGGGGCATTCGTCTGCCGATCCAAAGTGGTGTGGCGAGTCGGACAGCCTGTGCGAACGCTGCTGCAGACTCTCCATCCACGATTACTCCACCATCTTACTCCCGATGTCTTCAGCTGAACAAGGGGTTGCAGGCAAGTCCGGGATGATCTTCAGCGCTTGGGCCGAAGCAGTTAGAGATGCTGCCGAGTGGCGGCATCTCACGCAAACAACCGAAACCGATGCATCTCGGACAGGGGGGAAAGACGCAATTGTGATGGAGAGACGAGGAAGTCATGCAACTAAGTGCCCGCTTGGAACCCAGCCTCCCACTCCAGAATCAGGGTTCCTGTCCTGCATAGAAGAGGGCCTTTGGAGTGCTTTGTGAGCAATCTGGGCCGACGTGCCTTCCATGGTGTGATGTTGTTCCTCTGTGAATTGTCGAGTGTCGTGTCGTGTTGTGTCGTGTCAATCGACTCCTATGCTGGCAAATTAGAAGACGATTGACCCTACCCCTAAAACGTCGTATTCCGCCCGTTTGCTCACTCAATCTTCAGCCGTATAGGAGAATAGCGGGGTCACGGATTTGCTGTCCGAGATCTGCTCGTGCAGGCTTGTGGGGAGGCTGGGCTGGCGGAGACATCAGCTGCATGCATGAATGATTATCATTGCATGCTTCCCACCCTCGGACGGTTCAACTACGTCCTTGTAGCAGAGTCTCTGCATAGTTACTCATTCGCTGTGGCTCGAGCGTGGATGAGAAAGCTGCATGATGCTTCTGTGGTAGGTCAACCACTGGCTCTGGGCCTAACGGCGGACGCGCAATCACTGGTGTGGGTGGAGAGACCTCCAGGCTGGATACGAGGACTTGCAGCGCGCTTGGAGGCACCTTATTCTCAAACATGACCTCCACATGCAGAGGGCAGAATCCTCATTGGCGGCTTTGACAGGAGCTCGACGGGAAGCGGACTTGCGGACTTTGCATCACACGCTGAACATGCCATAAGATATGCAGATGTTACTCCTCTTCGCGCGCATGTGCAGTGGTAACCGTCGCTCTCGCTCGGTTGAGGCACTCGCGGCCGAAGCTCTGCAGTATGGGTCAACAGAGAATTGCCAGTTCTTGAGGGGCAGTAGTGAAGACGCAGGGCCAGATGCCAGACGTTTCCCGCGTCTTGCAGGACGTTTTGCATGTGAGGCAGACGAGAGTCCGACGAGTCTTGCTTGACGTCTTGCACGTGAGGCAGACATGAGTCCAACGAGATTGTGAAGACTGAAGATGGAAACAAAGGATCAGATGCTCGCAGCTAATGTACTGTGGATATGCTACAGGTATCTAGCTCAATTGTACTGAAGCACAATCCCAGCTGCAGGCCTCACCCAGGAGGCGGCCTTGCGCATGACAGTGATAAAGCAAGGCGATGAGTCTCTCTAAATGCTCGACCACGGAGTGACTGTCTAACGGCAATGCCTTGAAGTTTGTGTAGGAGAGACTGTGGATCTAGAATACAACCAGCCCTCCTCCTGCTCGCTCAACCTGCTGTGCGTTCCCTAGCAAATGCGAAGAGTAACAGGCATCTTGCCCTGCCGACTGAGAGAGTTGGGCCAGCTTGGACTCCTGTGAGGCGTCGATCTCGATTTCTGCACTAAAAGGAGAGAGTGCATTGTTCTGGCCTATCACAGAGCACCTGCGAGCCCTCCATTCATCTCTCCGTCCCGTTGTCGTTACGATTACGCCTGGAGTGCCTCCGTACTCTTCACCATCTTCTCTTTGCTGCAATCTTTTCCTTTCGAAGTTGCTGCTGCACTCCGAAACTGTTGTTGACGTCCGCCGCCGATCTTTGCTTCTCATTCCTGGCCGTGCTCTGAAACATTCGCTTGCCTCCTTGCCAACAACCTCCTCCGCGTCGCCCAGCCAGCCTCAGCCTCGACCAACGACACTTTTCTGGCGATTGAACGGCTCGTCTGCTACACCTAGACCTCCAATGCTTGTCTGAAGCCTGAAAGGTCCGTCCGGCTGGACGTCTGCCTTCACACCGTCGTTTTCCTTGGATCCACGAAGAACACGAGTACGCTCCGGAAGTACGCTCTTTCTCGCCCACAAGGGCCCATTGCCAGTAACGACCAGCTTGCCTTGCTTCCGAATACGTTGTAATATCAAAGAGCTCGCACATTCTTTCAGCCTTGAGGAACACGCGTGCCCACCAGCTTAGCAGTGAAAGGGGTATGTAAACTTTCTCACTTTCGCATTCCCCTTCACCATTCACCCCCAGATAGACCACCACCCAGACGGCATATACATTGCTCTGTTCGGTCACGGGCAGGCTGATTGCTAACTTGGTCTCCGAGTAAGTAGGCAAGCGTGCCGAAGTCCATTACTTCACCTATTGACCACGCGCCGACTACACCTGAACAACGCACTTCCACCAGCTACGCCCGTCACGCCCTCTCACACCTGCGATGGCTGAAGTACTACCTCCTATAATGCAGCAAAATAGTCCGATCAATATGCTCCACTCTAGACCATCTTCGGCCGACGCCTTCAACGCGTCCGGCCACTCATCACGACCTTCACAAACACCCCGGGCCATGTTCATTCAGCAAGGTTACCGTGGCACACCTGTCCCAACCTACTCATATCAGGCAACGCCACACCTACGGCAGGATCAACGAACGTCCTCTGCTCCAGGCAACCCATACGGTCAGCACAGCAAGATCACAGCCGCAATTCGCCAGGGACACATCGCCTCTTCATCAACCTCAACGTCATCCTCGTCTTCGTCCTCCAACCCTTCTCTACCTTCGCTACCTACCTCGTACACTGGGTCGAAGGATGACTCCATAGTGGGTGTCAATCCTCAGTCAGCGTCTACGATCACACTCTCCACCTCGGTGCCAGATCTCTCATTCTCGAACTTCGATGCACCTGCAAAGGCGTCTCCTGACCGTTACCGACGCAACCAGCGCCGTGTGGATGTCAATGCATCGCCGTCGAAGACCTCGGCCACACCGTCTGGAAGTGGTATGGCAACTATTGGCCACTTGTACAGCCAACCGGCTCAGCGCTCTTCTTCACCCGTTCCACCGCAAATGAGTAGTGTAGACGACATGCATGTTGCACGTCCAGTAAGCACGGAACTAGCGAAGAGGTACAGGAGACGGAGTCTGGGCAACATGGAGCCGAAGAACTCGTCAACATTGGTGGCGCTGGGTCAATATGGGGACATTCAACCTATGAGTGTAAGTCGACAAGATAGCAGTGACAACAGACCGGTTTCGGGCGCCAGTCGGGCGAGGTCTTCCCACGAACGGACCAGTAGTGTAGAAAGCGTCTCTGCTAGACCTTCGGTAAGTCTGACACTCTTCGCTAACTTGCATCGATATGCATTTGATCCCAGGTGTTCTCATGCTAAACAATGTATGCAGAGCCGACAGGGGACCAGTGCCCATGGCATTGCGGCAACAGCGTCTGTACATCAACTCTCAACGGGAGTGCGGCTGGAACCGAGGACCGTCAACATACCCTCTCGTGGGACTTCCGACTCAAACAAGCGAGTCAATGCCCCCTCTCCTCTGTCCAAGCCAGTTATTAGCAACGACTTGACCGTTCCACGATCTTTCCAGTCACCTGTGAGAGCCGCTGAAGGACCTGAAGCAGCGGATACCCCCAGCCCAGCCGTTCAGCATCTTGCGGCATTATCTGACAAGGATCTCAACAAGGGAATGAAGTCGCGTCTTCGAAGAGCCTTCTCATTTGGTAGTGCAGCAGAACTTCGAAGAGCGTCTGCGGAGAATAACCTGTCGGCCGAGCGGGCAAGGCTGAGGAAGGAGAAGTACAATGACGAGCGAGCAGCTGAACAGGAAGCTGTGGTGCAAAGACAAGAAGCCGCTGGCATCGGTGCGGGCATCTACTCTGGTCAAGGTGGTTTCACCGGGTCTACAGACAACCTCTCTATATCATCGACAGCTTCGTCTGCTTCGATGATGCTACGCAAGATGGGCAAGGGCATGAAAAAGTCTTCTCGCTCCATCAAAGGCCTCTTCCGACCCAAGTCAGTTGTCGGCGTTCCGGCTGCTGACGGACCTGTACACTCAAGCATGGCACAAGTGTCCATGGTCACTGCAGAAGCTGAAAGAGAGAAGGTCAACGTCAACCTTCACCCTGCTGAACAAATCGGGGGAGGTACCGGATTTCCCAAACTAGAGCGCAACTCCATTGATGCTGCAAGCGCCGCAGCTTCAGAAGCGCGAGGCTCCAATGACGGCGCAGAGTCGTTGTCAAGGAGGAGCATAGTCGGAAGTGACAAAGATCGTGCAGAGGTCCTTGCAGCGGTCAAGAAAGGGATCCTCAAAAGTACTGTGACAGTCCCTCCATCTACTGCTCTTTGTCTGACATCATCTAGGATCCGGTACTGGCTCCGGCGACTCTTCGCCAGTTCACATGCCAGCGGACATGAGGTCTGCCGATTCCGGCTTGTCGTCTGTGCCTCACAGCCCGACACTGAGCGCGCCAACTACTCCCGTCAACGACCAACGACGCACTGCTTCTATGACAGCGAAAACAGCCGACTACTTCGCACCGCGATTCGCCTTATCTGTCAACAAGAGCATGCCCAGCACTCCCCAAGGCTTGTCCCGAAACATCACTTTCAGTCCTAGGATCCAATTCCATGACGCTTGGTCGAGTACGGAATACGATAGGCGAGGTGACATTGCAACATGCAACCGTCTGACGCCGATGCTTGCACAACAGATCAAAGAGGAGCTCAATTCTTTCAAGATGGTAGGTCCGACGTCACACCTCGCTGACTGCCCACCTGACTGATTCCGCTGTAGGAGATGGAAGTTCATGAGCTCTCGAAGCCGCACACGCATTTCTTTTGATGATCACGCATTTCCACGGGCGTTCGGGCTGCTTTGCAACACGCACTGAAGCATCTACAAGAGACATTCGTCTCATATTCTGGATAGGAACACACCAACGAACTCCAGTTCTCGTCCGCTGCATTGGGGCCTTTTTCTCGTTTTCTTTCTCATAGCATTTTGATGGTATAATTGGGGAGTGGGGCACACGGAGCAGCTTGTGTTGATACTGGTCCTTCTTGCTTCTCCTCCCACGTTCACTCAGCACTTGCAAGCGTTTCATCATACTCGACAATTTCCTTCACACGGTTCACATCCCGCGCCCCGAAAACCATGCGGGCAGGGCTGGTTCGATTGTCCCGAAGGGAAAATGGAGGGGTTCACCTGTTTTCTCATGCGCCTACGAGCAGATAATTCCAAACCCTTCATCGTGCGGAGACACGGGTCCCGACGAAAGCAATGTCTCGTGACATCCTTCCGCGTCGGTGTCTCGGTAATGGTTCGGACGCCGCGATACCTCCTGTGCGCCCAAGCTGGATTGTCTCGTTCTCCTTTTCCTCCTAACACTCGCCTCTCCTTACTAACCCTCCATCCTCGGACGATCGCTGGCCAACGTCAGAGAACTGCCGAACGATGCGCGGAGATAAATAGCGTGCGAAACGTTGTAGCGCGCATCTCGCTCGGGACGCAGGGGGGAGGGGGAGGGAGGGGGGGAAGCAGCGGAAAGCTTGACCGTAGCACCAAGGCCGGCCGCGCTGTGACGATCACGTTATCTGGCACTCGATTCCGCCACGCACACACCTTGGCGGGCTCGCACACGGCGTTGGTGAGCCATGCACAGTGGCCTGCAGCGCACCAAACCCGGTCAATGCGGATTCACGGGACCGATGCGGCACGCACGCACGACGCACGACTCCAGAGAAAGGTGAGGTGGAGGCGTGAACGCGAACTAAGCCATTGGTTGACCAACACCCAACCACCCCCCCCCCCTTCGTCCCTTCCCAGACACCGGCCGTGTGTGTCACGACGCCCCCCCCATGCCCGCGCCAGCCGTGGCTCACAGCCTGCTCGCTCGCTTGCTTACCCGCTCGACTTACATTTTGTTGAACACGTGCACGCCCGTCGCGCCCTCGACGCGGCTGCCGTGCGTCTCCTCGCGCAGCTCGGCCCGCTCGTCGACCGTGCTCGCGCTCTCGAGCAGCTGCGAGAGCAGCACGCTGCCGTCGGCGGCCTCGGCGCCGTGCAGCATGTCGAAGCTCTCGCCGCTGCTGCTCGTGCTGATGCTGGGGCTGACGGCCTTGTCCTTGTCCGCGTCGGCCGTGGCCTGCGCCCGTCCACGCCCTTCTTGCGTCTGTGCACCGCTGCCGTGGCCGTCCCCGTTCCCGGCGTTATTGTTGTTGTGCCGCTGCTCGCCATCCCACATCTGCCCGCCCTCGGCCATCATGCGCCGCCGCACCTCGCGCTCCTCGAGCGGCAGGGCCGGCACGTCGGCGCCGAGGATCGTGCGCCGGTGCCACTCGCCCACGAACATGCCTTCGGGATCGACGTCGGCGCGCACGCGCAGGTACGATTGCAGGTCGGCGCCGTACATGTCCTTGAGCTCGGCGGGCGAGACGAACTCGAAGTTCTTGGCCCAGTGCGGGCGCCCGCCCAGCTGCTTCATCAGCCACTCGAAGGCCTCGTAGTAGCGGTCGCGGCACGGCGGGTCGCGGTTGTACGGCCGGTACAGCGTCGCGTTGAGGTAGAGCGTCGGCCCGTCCGCGGCCGTGTTGTCGAGGAAGGGGCGCGGCGAGGTGGGCGAGGTGTCGGACACGCGGACCTCGACGGGCGCGTGCACGTAGAGGCCCTTGGAGCTGAAGGGGATGCCGGAGCCGGCTTCGTCGCCGTTGAGCCAGGCGGAGAGCCGCGCGATGGCTTCGGGCCCCTTGTGCAAGGGCAGCGCCCACTCGTTCACGAACTGCGAGTACAGGCAGTTCATCAGCAGCCCCGTGCGCAGCTCCTCGACGGCCGACGTGGTCGCGCCGTTGGAGAAGCCGTACTGCATCCCGAAGACGAACCACTCGATCGCCGGCAGGATGCGCGGCACGTAGTTGGACAGCCACAGCAGGACGTGGTAGGTGTGGAAGCCGACGGAGCCGCCGTACCAGCTGTCGACGGGCGCGCGCAGGGGTTTGTCGGTCTTGTCGGCTCGCCACACGATGGCGCGCCGCATGTACGGCAGCCACCAGACGCGCGTGTACTCCTTGGTCGTCCAGAGGTCCTTGTCCCATCTGTCCAGGATGTAGGGCAGCGAGTGCAGCGACTGGTCCCACTCGATGTTGCACGCCGCGATCATCTCGAACTCCACTTCCACTATGATGCCGAGGGCGCCGAGGGAGACGAGCGCGGCGCGGAAGAGGTCTTCGTTCTGCGTCGCGGAGCAGCGCACTGCGCTCCCGTTGGCCAGGACGATGCGCAGCGACCGCACTGATTGCGAGAGCAGGCCGTGTCTTGTCGAGCTGCCGTGCGTGGCGGTGGCTATGGCGCCAACGATGGACTGCTCGTCGATACTGCCCAGGTTCGGCATGGTGAGGCCCATCTTGTTGGCACGAAGATTGAGATCCCGCAGCCGGATACCGCCCTCAACCACCAGCGTCTTCTTCTCCTCGTTCACCCTCAGCACCCTGTTGCAGTGGTCCAGATTCACCATCCACGACGAGGTCAAGGTCAGAGCGCTGGGCGAGTGGCCGCAGCCGACCATGACCAGGCGGCGCCGGCATCGTCGCGCGAGAGTGACCAGCTTCTGTATCTCCTCGAGACTGTGCGGGCGGATGTACAGCTCGGGGCGAGAGTAGAAGGTCTTGGCCCATGTGTGGTGGAGGTGGGTGGAGGAGGCGCGGAAGGGCACGGCAGGGTCGAGCTTGGAGAGTTCGGCGTCGAGTTTGGAGTCCATGGGGTTGTGGTGTGCGCCGGTTGTTGATATGTTGGTAGGCAGGAGTTTGGCGGAGATGCACACGGTCGTTCCTGCTTCACGGCGGAGCAAGGAGAGTGAAAGGTGGCAGTCGGCGGGCGGGCGATGGAGTGTTCGGTGGTGACAGTGGTCTGGGGTCTGGGGTCTGGGGTCTCGGTGCATGGGCGACGGCGACGTGACTCCGGTTCCGTGCCACGGGCAGAAGGGTCCGGTCCGGGATTAAGTACTTCCGCCATCTTCTACATGTAAAGAGAGATAGACACACACAATGCTCCTTCCACCTAGCCAGCCAGCCATCCAACCGTCAAGCCGGTACTCAGCAGCAGATACGCCTTCGTCGTGCTGGAGGAGCTCATACGTTCTTGACAACAGCCAGCAGCAGAAGCAGCCCCGTCACATATACACGCGCTGCAGTATAAGAAGCAGAAGCAGAAGCAGAAGCAGAAGCAGAAGCAGCACTTCACGCAATAGAGCTCCCAGCTATCGAACAACAGCCCGCAGCAGAGGCAGCTCCGTTCTCAGCGAAGCAGTGGACGGCGTTGGGCTGAGTGCTTGGCAGCCGCGTTCGAGCAAGGAAAACATGGGCTACTTTGGTGACATGGGCATTCCCACTACCATCTCTTCAGACATCCCGATGCTTGGATGTTGGCTAGAATGGTAGGACCCTGAGACACCTGCTCAATGCCATCCGAGCACCGGTGTCAGTGACATTTGAGCGTAGGTTTTGCTACTTGAGCATTCACCGTGTATATAGGGGCCAATGTTGCACTCTTCTCGCACGTACTCTGCATCCGTGCTTCGACTTCTTCGCCTTCGTTCTGGTGTTGTGATTGAAGACACAGCAACGATGATGCCATAGTCAGGGATGAATCAACAACTCATACATTTGCAAATAAAACCGTTGCCGTTCGTTCTGTCTCCACCGCTTGAACCACGAGCGTTTACAACTGAGGTGAATCAGTCAATTTCACTCCGGAGCAAGTGTGTGTATCGTCAATATACAGGACGGTCACAGTCTACGACCGTGAACTATATAGAGTCATTCTCACTTTTACGAGGCATGTCACATATCATGCGTCTGCAGATGAGGCATCGTATATGTTCTGTACCACCTGCCTGTTTCCCACGATGATTACATTCTGCTCTTGAACCTTCCCTCCATCCAAGTCTTGTCTTCTACTTCTTAGTATCTTGGACTCCATTCGCTATTCTCAGTCAACACGCTGCAGCAACGATGCGGAGAGTGTTAGCTTGGTCCCTCGCGATCTGCACGACCGCCTTTTTCCTAGGCCTCCTCTCGATGACCGCTGGTTGGTCAAAGTCGGATCTGTACGTCCCCCCCTATGAAAACATGCTCGCTTAGCACTTCTTCGCTGACAACCAAGCAGCATGGGAGGCGCCTATATCCTCGAAGTACACATCCCCCCC
>NAJN01001621.1:0-10051 GCA_005059845.1 Cryomyces minteri
CCCCTTCCCCACCACCCCCTCACCCCCCCGGGGGCCCAGACACGAAAGCCATGTGCAAGTACTACGCGCACACGCACCCCTGCGGCCACACGCGCACCGTCTTCGCCGCCTTCTGCGGCCCCGCCGCGCTCGTGCAGCGGCCGTGCGGCCGCGGCGAGATCTGGCACAGCCTGCGCGTCGACGACGACTGTCCCGGCTGCTTCGCCGCGAAGGCCGCCGCGGGCACGGAGGGAGGAGGACGAGGAGGAGGAGGAGGAGGACGAGGAGGCGCGAGGAGGCCCGCTGCTGCGAAGAGGGGTGGGAGGCGCTGATTGGCGAGACGAGTTTGGAAAAGGGGGGGCTGACGGGATGGAGGGGGCAGGGAAGAGGAGCCGGAGGGTTCGAGGCGGGAACCGGAGAGAAACACTGAAGGGAAAAACAAAAGGAAGGGCCCAGGGAGGGGGCCGGCGAACGAGCAAGCAGGACGGAGTTGGAGGCAGGAGAATTGTCCGGCGAAGGGGCGCGGAGACTCGAGGCGAGGAGAGAGAGAGAGAGAGAGAGAGAGAGAGAGGCCGGTCGTGGGGGGGTTTTTCGACTCTGCTTTGTTTTGTTTCGTACCGCGCTGGTCACGTTCTTCGAGGGGTGCAGGCAGCGCTCAATCTGGTGGTCGATGCGTACGGCAAACGAGACTGTTTGTGGTGAAGAGCACATCAACCCCCTTGCGGTCCCTGCGCGCCGTGCACGATGGGAACAGAATCGTGGAGTGGAGACGTGGTTCTCGGTCGCCTGATCCGCGTCCAATCGCTCCTTTGAGCTGCGTAGTATGGAAAGCGCACCTACCGCGAAACCCCCCCCCCAGGACCGCTCTAAGCACGTCGCGCAATCAAACTCCTACCGGAACCTTTCACACCTCAATGCTTCAGCCCGTCCAGATAAGCGACGAGGCGCTTCTTGATGACGACGCCGACCAGCCTCCCCGTGCCCTCATCGAGCACGCAGAGATGGCGCAGGCCCAGCTTGCCGAACATCTCGGCCGCGTACTCCATCGGCGCCTTCGCGCACACCGTCGCGGGGGTCCGGTCCACGAACATGGAGAGGTCCAAGTCGCCGTCCTCGCCGTCGCCCAGCAGCCGCACGGCCGCGTCGGCGGCGAAGATGGCGCCCACGCTCTCGAGCCCGAACGCGAGCTCGCCCTCGGCGATGTAGCCCTGCAGCATGCCGCCGTTCTGCACCAGCACGAGCCCGGCGTCCATGAGGCCGCGGCGGCGCAGCAGCGCGAGTTTGTGCGCGAGCTCGCCGCGCGCGACCTTGTTGGAGGCCGGGACGTCGACGGTGATCTCGGCCATGGTCTGCGGAGGCGGAATCAAGTGCTCCACGAGCGCGTTCTGCTGCTGCACGAGGTGCAGCGAGTGGTCGAGGTCGAGGAAGGGGTGGCCAAGGACCGTCTGCGCGAGGTCGTAGACGCCCTCCTTGCCGAGCGCGTCGGCGACCCACTTGGCCACCAGGATCGCCACCATGTGCGGCACCGTGTACTCGAGCTCGCCCGTCAGCTCGAACATGATGACACACAAGCTGATGGTCATGCGTGACACGCCGGCTAGGAAGGCCGACGGCCTGGCCGACGAGGCGGCCGAACAGCGCGCCAGCGTCGAGGGCGGGAATGATGACGCCCGATGGCACTTTGCAGCCGAAGGTGATGATTGTGAGGGCGAGCTTGACGACAGTGCCATACGTCAGCCAGCCCACGTAGTCCCAGCGGCCGTCGGTGCGCGCTTCGTTCTGGCAGACCCAAGAGCGGGACGAGGCGGCGCCGTTGCAGTCGACGAGTAGGTTCTTGATCACGATGTCGCCCGGCTCTCGCGTAAGCGGGTTCGGGTACTGCAGCAGCGCTGTGGCGGCGACGACGAGGAACACTTCGAAGACGGGGTGGTCCTTGATGATCGAGTAGCTTCGGAACCACTTCGACCACAGGAAGTTCGCTTTGCAGAAGACGCCGCCGAAGACGCCGCCCGCGACGCCCAGCAGCACGAAGACTAGGTAGTGGACTGGGTTGTAGGATGTGCCGTAGTGTGTTTCGAAAAGCACGAGCTTCCCTGTGCCTGTGGGATTGAGAGCCTTGAGGACCATGGCAGCAAAGAGCGAGCAGAGGAAGGCTCGCCACAGCACCTTGCGGGGGAAGTAGGTGCTGATCTCTTCGTAGCTGAACAGCACGCCGCCGATGGGTGCGCCAAAGGCAACACTCAGACCGGACGCGCAAGCCGCAGAAAGGAGCTCACGTAATTTTCGTCCATTGTCACGGTATTTGGGGAACTGAATGCCCACCAGATAACCGACGCAGGTGGAGATGTTGACGAAGGGTCCCTCTTTGCCTAGACACATGCCGGTCGCCACTGCGAAGACGGCGCCGAAAGCCTTGACTGCTAGAACCTTGAAGTCTAGGAAGTTCGGAATCACGAAGCCGGAGAGGATGGTCTTAATTTCGGGGATCCCAGACCCCGCTGCCATGTACATGCTCTTTCCAGAGGCCACTGGCTGAGGCGGCGCATCATAACTGCCGTTTTGTTTGTCTCCATGAGCGTCAGATACCGCTGGCAGCGACCGCTTCGTGAGCATTGTAGCGCTGGAACTGATGACTCCGAATAGCAGAGCCCAGGCGACGTATATGGCAAAAGAGGAGCCATAATTGGTTGACCAGACTCGAAAATATCTGCATTCGTCGCCAATTTCGGATGCGATGCCAAGTAGAGGAGTCTTGTCTCCGCAGCAGGCTTCTCGATTGAGGAAAGGGTTACGGGTGCAGTAGCCCAGTTTCCAATCGCTGACAGTAGCTTCGGCAATGTCGACGAGGAATGCAACACAGGCCGTCAGAGTGCCTATGATTGCTACTGCGATCCAGCCAGAGCAGTCATCGAAGACAGTGTAGAGAGAATATCGTAGGCCCTTCCGGGAGTGGATAAAGCGCATGCGGTACGAGTCTTTGACCTATGGCGCTGTTAGTACCTCTTGACACCAGAGGGAGGCTCGAACGCGTACCAGATCGTGAAGCCAGTCAATGGTGCTATAGTCGTTGTATGCTAGCCGTTCGCCCACAGTACTTCCAGACATGGCTTGCTCCTCAACAGTGACATGAGACTTGACAATTGAACTCGCTTCTTCATGCTGCTGTATGGCGCTCAGTCGCCGGTCGTTAGCCACATGCAAGAGCAGTGCGGTCCGCTCGTTTGCACTCTCGATATCCTGCGGCATCTTGCCTGCCTGCAGTCACTGGACGATAACGGACTTGAAGCGGCGATGTAGACATTGTAAGGAGGGGAAGCAGGAGAAGACTGGACTGAGAGTCTACAGCCAGTGACGCAGACGTCCGCGGCCAGCTTCGTGTCATGCCTTTGTCTGTTATCTCGAGCGTCTTTGCTGCTGCGCTGAGATAAGGGCGATAGGCAGAGAGGCAGATGCGGATCGCACACGACCCGGCGCAGGTGTGTTCATGTACTAACGCGCATTGTTACTTGAGGAGCCTAGTCTGACGCTGATTCTTACAGTGTACGAAGCATCTTGGCTGCGTCTTCTATGACAGACTGGACACCTCGAGAACCGGGGAACAAGTGAATACCAAACATGGCGGATGATGGAGAAGAAGCATGAGGCGTTGGCATGTCACGTGCAACAGCGGACAGACCCCTTGCCTTGCGGACCGCTGGACCCTCGACGGCGCCAGTACCTATAACGTATTCGCTTAGAGCACCTTATAAGGCTGACACGTGATTGCTATATCAGGTAACAGCTTCATCACGACAGTCTCCATTGCAGTCAACACAAGTGTACGCTACGGCTATGGCCTCAATGCCACCTATCAGTGCCGCAGACACGTCGCAAAAGCAACCGCATACCATCACAATTGATCTGACTCGTTACGTACCCGCTTACCCTGTGGTCAACTACAGGTATAGGGCTATAGACCTATCCAAGCGAACACGCTCGAACGGGCCCCTCGAGCAGCCCATGGGATATATTACGGTAACTTAGAGTTGCAGGTCGGTGTTCTTGTCAGGGCCGGACATGGGTCAACGGTCAAGCACGAGACACTGGCGCAGCTCAGCAACGACCTGGCCTAAAACACCGGCCCACAGCTTCACCTCCACCTCAACCTCCATTTCCACCTTTGACTGCCCTCCAGCTTCTTTCCTGAACTTCCCTGAATACCTCTAAACACCCTACATCCTCAAAAACACAGACACCTGGGAAACCCCCATCGTTCTGAACGTGAGTATACCAGCCTGTACTACGCTTTCTCCAAATTCCATTGTGGGGAAGCTCGCAGCAGGCGACTGACACGAGCCAGCTTACAACGACACGTCGATGGTATAACAACCACTCCAACTCAACCTACAGCCACTGGCCAACATGGGAACCATCGCCCTACCCTCAGCACGAGCAGACTCACCTCAAGCTGTTCGACACATTCGCCTCTCCTACGACAATGCCAACTCCGAGACGTCCGCCCTCAAACTCATCTTGGCTCTAGAACCTGGATGGGAGCACTCTGAAGGAAAAATTGAGTTCGTAAGATTCACAGACGGCATCACGAATACTGTACGTTGAAGGCAAGCATATCCATCCTGGTTGACCGCCGCAGCCACTGAACGAGGACGCCGTAGCTTCTGAAAGCAGTTAAAAGACGGCCGGGATACTCCGAGCAGCAGATTGACCAAGAGTCCATATTGCTCCGAGCGTACGGCAAGGGCACTGATATCCTCATAGACCGCGAGAGTCCGTCAACCCTGCTCATATCTTGCGTAAAGAACCGATGCTAACGAAGGTGCCATTTGCAGGGGAAACGTTGTCACACTCCCTACTCGCTAGCAACGACCTAGCCCCGCCTCTTCTCGCACGCTTCGACAACGGCCTGATGTACAAGTTCATCGAAGGACTCGTATGTGCGCCCGAGGATCTTCGTCGACAAGAAGTCTGGCGAGGCGTGGCCAAACGCCTTGGGGAATGGCATGCTCGCCTACCTATCTCCGCCATCAGCTCTGAGCCGTCTCTACACAAGCCCATGACAAATGGCTGCACCACCGGCATCGACAAATCCGGCGAGGACATCACGCCAGACAAGAGCGTACCGAACGTGTGGACGGTGATGCAGAAATGGATCCACGCTCTACCAGCCGGCACAGAAGCCGAGCGGTTACGGCAGCAAACACTGCAAAATGAGCTCCAGAGATCCGTTAAAGAGCTAGGGGACACACCGGGCATCGGCGGCTGCGGCTACGTCTTCAGCCACTGCGACCTCCTATCCGGGAACGTCATTATCCAGCCGTCGACCGCCGCCAAACCCTCCGACTCAACAACATCCGAGTGCACCGTCAGCTTCATCGACTACGAGTACGCGACGCCGGCGCCCGCCGCCTTCGACATCGCGAACCACTTCGCGGAATGGGGCGGCTTCGACTGCGACTTCCGCGTCCTGCCCACGCGCTCCCAACGCCGCGACTTCCTGACCCATTACGTGGCCGCCTACAAAGCGCACCTGGCCGCCGCCGACCGAGCCGCCGTGAGCAGCGACGCCGCGGAGCGCCTATTCGCCGACATCGACATCTTCAGAGGCATGCCAGGCTTCTACTGGGGCATCTGGGCACTGATCCAGGCGACCATCTCGCAGATCGACTTCGACTACGCGTCTTACGCAGAGGTGCGCCTGAGCGAGTACTGGGCGTGGCGGGCGGAGACGGAGGGGTCGCGGGCGCGCGGCGGCGAGGAGATGCCGGTGCGGGAGCGGCGGTGGGCGCAGGAGGAGTAGAAGCGGTGAGATGGTCTCGACTCTCTGCGAGATCTGACACATACGTCGGGCGGGTTCAACAACCGTCAACGTTCTCTTCCTCCCTCTTTCCTTTTTTCGAGACGCGTTGGCAGCATGCATGGGAGGTGTTTCAGTGGTGTACGGGGCAGCCGGCGGGAAGCACGTAGCTCGGGGGCAGCGGATCGTTGGCGGGGGGTGCGCGCTGCCCCCATCCCTTGGTGTTGAAGTTGTTTTGCTGCTTGGTCTTCAACGACGATACCCCCTTGGCCCCCCCCACCCTGTGAGGGCTCTACATAGTTGTGAGCTGTGGAATTGGAATTGGAATTGACACTACCGCAGGCAGAACCAGAACCATGTGACTCTTCCCTTCTTTCTTCCCTTCTTTCTTTCTTCCCTTCTTTCTCTCTTCCTTTTCCTTCTTCCACTCCCTTTTCCCCTTCAGCCACGGCGCGGCCAAGCGCCATCCACATCTGCGTCCAGACCATCGCTTACTCGCTTACTCGCAGCGCGAGGGCTGTTGAGCAGGCACACATGGTCGACTGCGTATGTGTTGGTGGGTTAGAACTACGGGATCACAACCCCTCAGCGTGCGCACGCGACGCCCACGCCAAAGAGCGTCTAGCAACGGAAGACACGCAACGCAACGCAACGCAGCGCAAAGCGCAGGTGGGGTATCTCGTTGCTCTCTATCCTCACTCCCCTCGCCCCCGGCGGAAGCAACGCAGCGCCAAAGAACGGAACCAGCCGGCTTCACGGGCCCCGCGCCTCGTAGCCCCTGCCGCTGCGGCTCAGCACCGTGCCCAGCGCGGCCAGCACCTCGGCCTGGAAGGGCTCGAAGGGGACGCGCTCGCCGTCGATGCTGATGTAGCCGTCGCGGCGCTGCTTGGGGAGGATCCGGTAGCCCTTGATCTTGCGGTAGTGGACGTGCGGCATGTCGAAGAAGGCGCCGGTCTCGACGGCGCTGAGGCTGCCGATGGCGGCGCGGCGCGAGATGTCGCCGTCGATGCACACGAGGTCGGCGCAGGCGTCGGCGGGCAGGGCGGCGGGGAAGAAGTTGGCGTTGGCCGACATGTAGGCCATGTTGCCCGCGTAGAAGTTGCCCATTTTGTCGTAGGGGACGAGCTTCCAGCCCTCGGGCAACGCGTCCTGCACGGTGCCGAACTTCAGCGCCGGGAGGCCCAGGTCGGCGGGGTCGTCGCCTTCGGTAATTTCGCCGCTGCAGGAGGAGCTGCGCGACGAGGGGGCCGCTTTGCTGGAGACGGCGGCATTGTAGGCGTCGCGGATGGCGGCTTTGTCGCCGATCTCGACGGCCACGGCGACGTCGCAGGGGTAGACGGTCTTTCCGAGGAGGCGGATCAGAAAGCCGTACGTGAAGCGCTGGCTGCCCATCCAGCGGAGATGTTCGGTTGCCAGGTCGGTCTCGGCTACGATGCCGACTGACTGCGAGAGGAACGAGAGCATGAGACGGTCGCCTTGCGTGATTGCGATGAGGTCCAGCGGCGTCCGCAGTCCCTTAACGATGCATAAGGCGGCCAGGCTGGGTGAATCCGTACCGTTGAGGTTCAGAGACATGGCGTTGCCGGTCCCACAAGGCAGCTGTACCACCGCTATCTTTCTCAGCGCTCTCCTTGCATCTCTCTTCCTTCCCAGCCCGTTGAAGACTTCGTGAGGCAAGCCGTCCCCAGAGCAGCAAGCTACCACATCGTATCGATCCGTGTCCAGCTGCTGCGCAATCTCGACGGCGTGTCCACTATACTGCGTCCGCTCGACGTCGACCTCGCACCACGCGCCGGTGAAGATGGGCGCGATGTCTCTGTCGTAGTATTTCTTGGCCTGCCCCTTTCCGCCAAAGGGGTTGATGAGCACTTTCATCCTCTTTCTCCTCTGCGACTCGCCGTAGGCGCAGTCCAGCAGACTCTCCGTCCACGCCTCAGCATGACGGTGGTCAGCCTTGTCGACGGCGTAGGCGAGACTTTTCGTCCGGACGCAGGACTTTGAGATGGGGTGGGCATAGTTGATGACGATCTCGGATGCGGTCGAGTAGTCGTTGATGTTCGCCCAGAGTATGTTGTAGAAGGGTATGGCGCGCGTCGCTTTGTTCCCTATATGCCGCTGTGTGAGATACATGTCGGCATTCTTGTGAGGGATACAGAGATGCTTACTACTTGGGATGAGGCCACAGCAATTCGAAGCATCCCGCTCTATAGTGTCCTCATCTATGCGCCACGATCAGTGCATCGTCTCTCGCTGAGTACCTATCGCGCGCACCTAACACAATCAGGGAATCCATTCCCAACGTGAGGGTGGCATTGCGGCCGACGTTCAGCGTCGAGCCCTCACTAGAGCCGTATTCACGACCTTCAGCCGAGGAGTCTCGGAAGGGATCTCGGACTCCATCTGCTGCAGATGTAGTCATTGTGTGGGGTTCAGAATCATGGTGTTGGACGTGCGGTGCTGAATGGCCACGACATCCTGGTGTGAGCTGAGCTGATTGTTGATGCTGACTGGTCATCGGGGGCGGAGCCGTGCGCTTCCGAACAATTGCATGTGCGACATCTCCATGCTCGAAACATGTACATCTCGTGAAGTCCATGATGGACACCGCCTATCGAGCCATGCTTCTACCTCATTAGAAGCCTTGCGGGCCTCCCAAACCCGGTGCTACCACTGCCTCTCATTCAGAGGGCTGTCTTCTTATAGTAGCCTAAGAGAGTACAGAGTACAGAGTAGTCACATCCCCCAGTCTACTGTAACGCATGTCACGTGTTTTCATACTCTCTTGACAGATGCAGATGGTTAACCACCATCCGGGTTGATGTCAGTGTGTATTGCGTTGCAGCGTCCAAACTGAGTACCTTTGCTCGGTATAACACGCTGTCATCTACTAGGAGTCGTCATTCTCATAATACGACATGAAGTATCGTTCACAGCCACGGGAAATGCTTCAAGAATGCAAGTAACGCTGATCCGTCTTCCTGCGACTCACGTTATCGACGACGACACTCAGCCGTCTTGCGTAACACCTCTGAGACAAGGTACAAGCCTCAGCATGTATCCAAAGCAAAGACTCCCCACGATGCGTACATTCCAAGAACTCAAGTGACCTTCACGCCAATGCCTTGCCATCACTAACAGCAAACCCCAGGCCTTCAACACAATTCACAGTGATGTACGTTACATCATCACGTTAGGGCGTTCGGGCGTCTTCTTGCTCGGCGCATTCATGGTTTGCGGATTGGGACTTGGCGACAGCGAGGGGAGAGGTGGCATTATCGGCGTTCCTCCAATCTCGTGACTTGAAGTAGGTCGGGGCGAGAAGTTTTTCGTAGGGGAGAGACCATTGGTGGACCCCTGTAGAACCCGCGGAGAGGTGTACAGCGGCTGTGGAGGAGAAGAAGGATGCTTGACCGGCGAATATACGGCTTGCTGATATGATGCAGGGGGAAACGAG
This sequence comes from Cryomyces minteri, assembly GCA_005059845.1. NCBI lineage: Eukaryota > Fungi > Ascomycota > Dothideomycetes > Cryomyces > Cryomyces minteri. The sequence continues at coordinate 9,228 of NAJN01001621.1, forward strand.
GCACCCGGACTTGCAGCTAGCGGGAACGTAAGAGGCGCTATGTTTGTCTCGGCTAGCGATGGTGAGTGCATGGCCTGGTTTTTGACGGGAGAGGGGAAGCCGTTGGCTGAGTGCGATGATGACGGCCGATGTTGCTGTTGTCGATCAAAAGAATTCCGGAAGGGATTGTGGGGTGGAGATCGCCCATGCAGTGAGACGCGTGGCCCGTTAGTGAACGGAAGCGCGTTGTTTACGTTGCCATAGTAGTTGGCTGATGCCAGGGCGTTGGCATGTGCAGTCATGTGTTGAGGTGGCGGGGACGTTGCCAGACCATTTGCTACCAGGTGTCCATCCCGGCTCTCAAACGACTGTGGTCGTGGAGGAGCTAGTGGGCTGCCATGCCAAACCGGCTGCGGTACCCCAGGTGAACTCATTCCATTCAGTTTGTGGAGGCCTGGAGGTCCGGGTCTTTGCCCTTCTGGCGACAGACTTGGTCCGTTCATGACACCAGAACGAGGCCTCGCTGGATTCCCTTCAGCCGTCGATGGTCGATACGTTGAGGCACCTGCATTCTGGTTCAAAGAACGCGAGGGGATGAGCCCACCGCTGCCATCGAGAAGAGCGCGATCAGAGCTGGCGGTATTGAATCGTGATGAAGTGTCTGTCTTGGGACTAGATGAGGGTCTAGGACCAAATCGGAGAGGAGGAATCTTTGGCTTCTTCGCATCTTCGTCTCGACGTCTGCAATCGGCACATAGGAATTGGAAATCATCCCTCTCGGCTTCCTCCTTCCTGAAGCCATGGCAGGCCGAGTGCTGCCAAACGTTGCACTTCTCGCAAGCGAT
>NAJN01001622.1:0-10043 GCA_005059845.1 Cryomyces minteri
GGTAGTCGATGGGGACGTATCGTCTCCGGATCTTACGACGAGACGGTCATCATCTGGAAGAAGGACCACGATGGGAAATGGGTCAAGGGCAGAACGTTGCGGCAAGCAGAAGCCGTGTGGGCAGCTAGTCGACGCCGCAACGCAGACGGCCTGATGGTGCCGATCGTGCCTCCGCCGCAGCCGGCGCATCTCGCACAAGCCGCACAGGCTTTACACGCCGCTCAGGCTATACACGCCGCAGCAACTGCCGCTGCACAGCAGTTGCAACACCAGCTGCAACACACATCAGCCAACTCACCAGCGACAACACCCTCGGCAGCAATGAACGCCCTGACGGTTGGCAATGCTCCAGCGCATACAGCGCCTCATCCGCCGGCGGCTCATCTTCCTAGCCAACCTAGCGGCCCCCAGCATCAGCATCAGCACCTTCCCACACATGCTCCTCCTCATTACAACGTGCTCACACCGCAGCAACAACAGTTGGTGCTCCAAGCTATCCCCGCTCAGACCCCGAGCTCCACAGCTCAGCATCAGTCTGCCTTACCCATACCTTCACAGCTCACACCCGATCCTCCCGTCAGCGTCCCCGCGACCAACCTTGCCAACACCAACACCAACACCAATACCAACGCCGCCAACGCCAACGCCAACGTCAACACCAATATCAACACCACCGCCGTCGTCTCCGCCCTCGCCGCACCTCCTCAGGCCTCTCTACCACCCCAAACACACTCCACCCCTCAGAATCCACCCACCGTCCCCCAGCCCGCGCAAAACCCGCACTTCGTCTTCAACCCGCACGTGCACGCGCCACACCTGCAGCCGGCGCACGGCACGGGCAGCGCACGTGTCTTCAAGCTGCAATTCGACGCCCGCCGCATCCTGTGCTGCAGCCAGAACCCGGTCATTGTCGGCTGGGACTTTGCGAACGGGGAGAGCGAGGTCGAGGAGGCGAGTCGGTTTTTTGGCGAGTAGGAGGAGGGATGGGAAGTAAGGGACATGTGAAGGGGCCAACGAGTGTAGGTCGGACAAGGAACAGGATTTGAGGGAATGCGAAGGCCAACGTAACAGAGAACCACGTGCATGGACGGACGGACGGTCCGGAAACCCACAAACTCCATCGCATCTTCTCTCACGTACTCAGAACTCCACCAACTAGTCTAGTATCGGCATTATAGAAGCCGCCTATCTTCCTTCCACCTTTACCTTTCTAGCATCGTCCTCAGCACGCGACGCGTCCGAACCCAGTATTGCATCCCCTAGGACGCACACCCCTGCACGTAGTGACCGCCCACCTCTCCCGCTCCCCTCTCTTCCCCCTTTCCCTCTCTGCCCCTTTTCGCTCCCCCTACAACAACGCTCTCCCGCCCAGCCCGCCGAAACTATAGCGAGCTCTGCGCTTTCTCGATCCGTGCACCAGCCAGTAGCCCTCCATGAGAAGGCGCCCTCTCGTCCCAGCCTGCCAGGCTGCAGCCGGGCACTAGACGCGGGACGGGGCAGGAGGTCTGCAGCTGTAGAAAACGGATTGGAAGTCTGGAGGCAGTGACGCTATCGAACCCGAACCTCGGTGAGATCAACTTGCTCGGCTTCGATGCACTCAACCATCTTTTGCCCTCCACGGCTTGCTTCACCGCCGCCGCTGCGCTCCTGGCGTCGACGGTGCGTTACCACCTAGTCGTGGCAGCCGAGGTAACGCACCCCGTGGTGAGCCCTCGCCAAAAGTCTCCGTACTGCGCAGCTGTGGCCCGCAGTTGGAGCCGCCCTGGCCTTGTGTTTGTGCGCTCGCAGCGACGTGATCCACGTGAGTCGCTCTGACGGCATCAACGCATCTTACAGGCGTCCGCAGCAGAAGCAGCGCTACGGTCGCTCGGTTTTCGCGGTCGTGACATTCGGTTGTTTGTAGCGTTGGTCGATGTGTGAAGGATAGGGGTAAAGTGGCTTCCGTAGTTCCCCGCACTTCGACGGTGTGGAGAAAGGGTCGGGGTGCCGGTCCAAGACTCGAACGAGGCAGGGCACTCGCGGCGCTTTTGGAGCCGCAGAGGCTTACTTCAACGACAGCGGCACGACGACGCCCTCTTCGAGCCAGCGCTTCATCATCGTTGGGAGAAGATGCCTCGTGCTCGCATTCACCATCTTACTGGCGACTGTGTTTGTGGGGAATAGATGAAGCACTGCCTCTGGTTGCTCCAGGGCGGCGAGCGTTCAAAGCTCGAGCTGTTGTGGCTGCCTGACTCCAGCCTCAGCGCCTTCTTCGGCCCTTCAAAAACAACGCTCTGCCCTCTCCTCTGTATCCTTTGCCAGCTCCACTATGTCACGGAAGACGCTCTACGCTTGACAGGCGTACCGCATTGCCCTCTCCTCATGCAAGACAGCTCCCAGAGCGGTGGGCGCCGCAACATGCTTGGAGTAGTCGGTGGAGAGGCCAGGGCAGACAAGGCTGATGTAAGGTGTATGGCGTCCGGAGGGCTGAGCGCATCTTCAGCCCCAGGCGTCGACAGGCACTGCTCAGCCGCGCGACCCTTTCATATCATGCGACCAAGCCTCGACAATAGCCATTTCATAGATGAAGCGCTCGACATCTCCTCCTTCTCAAGCAGATTTCTGCCGGGAGTGTCACCGCTGTCAAGATGTCGCTCACGGCTCCGTATTCCAACGCCATGCGCCTTGGTGAGTCTGGCGATCATCTGAAGTGTATGGTAGAGACGTACTACGTGGGGAAGAAACTGACCAGTCATATCGATAGGCCAAGGCTTCAATAGCTACACGCATGAGATCCGCATCAACAACGCCGTGCTGATTGGGAAGAACGTCCTGGCTACTAAGGTTCCAGATGAGAGCGAAGAAGCAAAACACTCATCTGAATCAGCTCAGACTGCTAAAGTCCCAGTGAAAGGACCAGACGATGCCTTGAAAGCGTCACCCAAGCAGAAAAATCTTGATGCCACAGAGCCCGGGGAACTCGCAGTCGACGTGTCAAACGCTGCACCAGCTGAGCAGAAGAACCCTGACCGCAACGAGCCCAAAGAGTCCAAAGGTAAATCAGTCACAGGGCCGGACGGTGCCCCAATGGCGCCAGCCGAGCAGAAGAATGCCAAAACGAAAGAGCCTACCCAGCCAGCAGCCAAAGACATTGAAGGAAAGATCCTCGAGGGAGTGGCGCCAGCACTCGCTCTAGCAAAAGTGCTGGCAACAGGCATGGCTGCGGACTCCGCAGTCGTCAACGACGCCGACAATACCGCGCCGGCCCTGGATCCCATCCCTATTCAGAACATGCCCACCTTCAACAACGACAGCGTAGCGCGCCAGGGGAACGGCGTACTCTTCGATGCCAGTGTCCCGTCTACGGCACTTCCTACATGGATCTCGCAGCAGCCGTCCAGGAAGAGCGGTCAGAGTGTCACGTTCTCGACGAGGTCTATTGACAATGTGTCGGATGTCATGGACGCGCTCAATATTTCGGCGTCCACGTCGATCAAGTACGGCACGATACATGGGAATGCTAGTGCTGCGTTTGTCAATGAGAACAAGGTGAGTCCCCGCACTGGGTGGTGGATCCTCGTGAAGGTGTGCTTGTGGATGTGCCTGTTCCAAGGCGTGAGAGATGCTTGGCCTCGTCAACCCTCGAGGAAGTCGTGCGAGCTCACGAGGTGTACAAGTACTTCACTGATACAGCTTGCCTAGGTGCTCGACAGCCAACTGAATTACGTCGTCAGCGTCAAAGTCAACAACGAGGTCAACAAAACCGATGAACAACTGATGAGCTTCAATCCCATCAAGGACATGCTCCCACAAGACTTCACGAAGATCTATGGTGATTGCTTCATCTCAGGCTTTCTCGAGGGTGGCGAGTTCAATGCAGTCATCTCCATCAAGGTCAACGATAGCAGCAGCCTGAAGAAGGTCAAGCAAGCGTCAGTTCCCTCGTCGTTTCATCCACCGTCCCATCTGCTGACACAGAGCCATGACAGCGCGGACTTTCAGCTTGCTGTGGGAGCCACGCCCGTCTCCGTGGGTGCGAAGGAAAGTTTCGCAAAGGAGAGCTCGAAGATCTTGGAAGGCACGGAAATCACTATATCAGTCAATTGGGTTGGCGGAGGAGAGATTAAGAAGCGTGAGTCAGCACTCGTCTGAGCACAACCGTGGTCGCACTCGTATCAGCTCGTGGACACATGTTCTGACGCAAGCTGACGTCGCCCTTCTGCAGCCGAAGCTCCCTGGACTCTGAGCACCGTTGTGGCCATTGCCAATGCTTTCCCTTCCATGGTCTCGCGGTGCTCCTCGAGAACAACGGCTTTGTTGACCAGATACACAGCACTTCGCTCGTTTCAAGAGTGGAAATGTAAGATGTCGAACACGGGAGACACAACCTGGCAAGACTTCATGACTTTGGAACGTGTCGTGAAGAGTGATGGCACTGTGGCAGTCACAAAGCTTCATGATTGGGAGAAGAAGCTGATCAAGAATTACACCCCCTGTGCGCTGTATACCGCCGACTTGTTTGACGCACTTGTCGCATACAAAGCTTTGCGCAAGAAGATTGGTGATATGCTGCTCGACCCCACGCAATACAAGGAAAAAACCCCGGCGAAACCTAAGGTGGCACCAGTGCACTGCCCTGAGATTTGCGATTCACCAACGACCCACAAGAATGACGCTGCAAGACCAGATTCAGACCAGAGCTCCTCGACAGCGCAGGCCTCACCACAGCAAGTACCAGATGGCTCCGTTGCAGCCCACGATCACGCACAAGGTCGGAGACCATCGCGTCTTAGAACACCACATCACAGAGAGAGCGACCGCGAAGCGACAGGCCACTCCCCGCCAAGAAGATCAGACACGGCGGCCACCTATGGCATCGCGCCGAGTCTCTCTATCTCGGAGCACTGGAATCTTGACGGCTTGAACTCGGAAGAGCAGCCGCCTTTGACTCTCAATCCGAGCGACCTGAACGAGGCGAAGTTGGTCTGTAGACTGGCCATGACGCTGATCACTGAAGAGGTACGTGCGAATCTCTTACTGTTCGACCTCACCGAGTCTCTGCCCTCAACAACCCGTGTGAGGCCTGTACGTTGTGGCACAAGGAAGCGCTCCGAAGATCCTGCGTCGTTTCTTCGACAACGGTCGTGTAGAGATGTTCGTCAGAGCGACCGAGAGCCGTGAGCCCGTCTGTCGTATTAGCTCCTAGCTGTCGAAATAAACGCCCGACTTTCCAGGGTAAGTACTAACGCGTCCTCAGGCAGCAAGCATAGTCGACCACCCCGAATACGCATATGCCGAGTACAATAGCGAGACCGGCTGCACGCGCATGAAGAAGCCCAACTACGCGTACCCCGAAGTCCTCGAGCGCCGCCTCCCCATCTTGGTCGGCAACAGCTCCTCCGACACCTCAGCAAGCAGAGACCCCATCGCAGAGCTGATGGCAAAGGAAACGCGCCTCATCGAACCGCACGACCTCTTCTGGAAAGCGACGGGCGACGACCTGCACCAAGACCGCAAGAACGAGCCCTTCGTGCTGCTGAATTTCGACCCCGGAAAGACCATCGACCGCATGAGCTTCCACGCCCACCGCCAGCACTGGTACGCGGCCTCGCGCTTCTCCAAAGCCTCCGCCGGCGCCATCGCCGCCATCGGCCTGCGCTACAACACCGATCACAGAGCGGCCAACTCCAACAAGGGCGACGCATGCTCCACGCACTGCGGCCGGCCCTCGAAGAACTCGGACGACTTCCACGTCAGCGACCTCGACCTCACCCCCGCCTCTCTCGCCTCCACCGAACCCATCAACTCCTTAGCACCCACCGCGCCAAGAGCCGCCGCAGCCGCCAGCACCACCAGCGCCATCACCCGCCTCGACATCTGCCACGACCCGGGTAGCGGCCGCATCGCCGGCCTGATCCTCTACACCTCCCTCGCCAACACCGCCGGCCTCGAAACGGAGAGCGTCGCGTGGCGGCAGTGGGGCGGCGCGGCGGCACGGCCTCCCGCCAGCGTCAAGGTCACGAGCCAGGAGCCGCCGTGCGATGGCGGCACGTGGCGCTTCGTCGGGTTCTGCGGCTCGTTCGACACCAGCGCCTTCAAGACGTGTCGCGTGCTGAGTCGGGTCAGTGGCGTCTGGAGACGGGTGTGAGGTTGGGAGAGTGGCGAAAGGGGGGTCCTGGTATGTGAGGAGTTCGGGTGTGTGGAGTGTAAGACGTAGGGCGGAGGGCCGAGGGTGTTTGCGTCGTGTGCGCCCCCCGTGTATCCGTACTTTTCTCTTTTGGCGCCTTCCTTGCTGCTTCCGTGTCTGCGGATACCCGTGTAAGATGCTTCAGTTTCTGGCTTCCCATGTATAAGACAGTGAGAGGAGAAACGCCGTCGCTATGCTACACTACGCTGCTCGTGCGAGATTGAGAGAAAAGCAAGAGGCCCGAGCCCTTGGCTGGTGCGGAAAAAGGGGGCCTCGGAGTGTAGTTGCAAGCCATGGGCGCGCTTCATGTCATGGTCACTCGTCTCTACAACACGAATCGCATCTGGTCTCGAAAACCCGCCAGACAAACACCATCCTCTCCACGGTCCTCGGCCACCGCCCGCTCAACTGAGGTCGAAGCCCGCCCCGCTCCGGACCGCGTACAGCAGCTTGTCCCTCAACGCCTCCTTGGAGCGGTACATGGGCAGCTTCAGCAAGTTCACGCACGTGCTCGTCGTCGGGAACCTCGCCTCGTCGGCGCCCGCGTCTCGGATGCTGAACCTGGGGTTTAGCGACGCGAAGCCCAGCAGCGGCGCGCGCGGCGTCGACGTGACGAACTTCAGCACGCGCCGCCGGTCGACGTCCTCGAGCGCCTCCATGACGTCCCAGAACATGGCCACGGTGGCGTGCTCGAGCCCGTCGTCGCCGATCGCGTACACGCCGCCGTAGGCCGTGTGCTGCCGCAGGTCCGGGATGTTGAGCGGCGCTTGCGTGCCGCCGAGGAGCGTCTGCAGCTCGGACTGGTTGAACATGCTCAGCCAGCTGGGCTGGATGATGGAGGCGAGGCCTTTGAGGAAGGCGGTGGTCTGGAGGTGCGGCTGCGTTTGCAGCCGGTGTCGCGCGATGGCGGAGATGTAGAGGAGCCGGTTGGCGTTCGTGACGGGAGTGTCGGTGCCGGAGGGCGGTCGGAGATCGCGCGTTATGGTCTTCGACATGGGAGCGTTTTTGCCGGATAGCACAGGGGCGGAAAGAAGGGGTATGTTGTCCGTGACGGTGAAATTGAGGGAGAAATCTGCTTCAACGTCGCCAGGGTAGTTCTTGAGTTGGAGCTGGTGATGTAATGTCAGCGAGGGAGTCCACATGATATATCAAGCTCTGGCGTGCGGCCTGCAAAGAAGCAGGACTCGTAGGATTCTGAACTTACCAAACCCTGATAAAGCGCCTCGTCCATCTCCCTCAGATCATTCAGGTTAGCTCTGTACCCGGTCTCCCTCGGCGCGCTCCCACTGCCACCGGTGAGGGCCCACTTCAGTAGGAAGAACCCAGCAAAACTGATGTCCACAAGGATGCCCTCGTAGAGACACTTGCCAACAATACGACCAAGAAACTCATACCGCCTGCACGTCTCGATGGCCACTAGACGGCCTTCCAGCGTGCTGGCATCGTAAGCGTACCTTATGGCATCAAGCAACGCTGGGTTGGGATAGAGCAGGTGTTGCTCGTTCTCCACGAACAGATTTTCAGGGCCAGGCTCAAATGCTTGACTTGTGACGCTGGTCTGGAATTCTTTTGTTACGCCCCCACCGTCGATTCCAGCCTCGACGATATCGAACTCGTCGACGAAAGTGATCTGTATCGGCTCTTTCAAGCCCTCTCCCAGACCCCAGAACTGCTCGAACGCGTCTTCGAATACGTGTTTTCTCCGGATCTTTGCGTGGTGCTTGTTAAGCTCGCCATCTCCACCACCGATAGACCCATGATGAGAGCCGAACATTATACTCTGTCTCCAGAGGTCCGGATCTACATATCCGTTTCTCCTCTTGAGCATGTCCAGGTGGACAAACTCTCGGAAGATCTGCACTCGGGTGTCGAAGGGAATCAGAAATGGCATATTCTGTAAGATCTCCAGTCGCGGCGCAACGGCCTGGAGGTAGCGCTTGCGGGACGCTTTACGTTGTTGCCGGATCCGACGTTCGGTGTCTGCGCCATTTGGCCTGCGACGAAATCGATCCCGCACAGTTGCTGGGGGTTGCCAGACTTCATGCTCGTCACCATCGTCTCCGTCGAGGTCATATGGATTATCCTCTCCCTCGGCATCGGATACCTCTTGTATTTGGTGGCGGCTCTCTTCTTCCACTACGACCGCCTGGATGAAATTGCCCTCCATACTCAACCGTGATGAAGACATCAGCCAGTGTTCCTTGGGAAGGAACCTGCGTCTCGAGTCCCTCTCGTAAATTTGGCGGAGGACGCCGGTGACGAGACCTTTGACATAATCGATGGACATCCCTGTGATGCCGGCAACTGACTGGCTGACTCGGTTGTCGTCATCAGATTTGGAAGATTCGTCTTCATCGGCCATGGCAAGAACTGATGGGCGACCAAAGTGCTTGCTCAGGGACCCCACGTCGTTGCCGTCCGACAAGTCGTTGGACCCAATTATGAGAGACATATCAAAGTACATCGTAAAGCCAAGGTTCTTCAAGAACGTGGTCAGGTCTCTGACCTCTGTGAGGGGTAAGGTGTTATCTCGAGTTCGAGAAATGGCACTATGAACGAACGTCAGCGAGGACAGATCCATGCGGTAGTCTGTAGTGCAGTCAAGGTGGGTGTCGAAAGCGTCCTATGTCGGTAGAGGCGAACGCAAGGCTTGCATGTCTCTGATCCATACATGACGGTCTGACGTTTCACAGCCACTTGCACAGCGGTGCCACGGGCCGACACCAGTGTAATGCAAAGCGAAGGTCAAGAAAAACACGAACGTACCTCTGATTTGTTGTCACAGAGGTCTCCGATCCAGCAAAGAACTCATCGTCGCCCATGATCTTCAAGACAAACGTGTAGAGCTCCAGGAACACGAGAATAATTTCCCACTCCTTTGTGATTCTGTTTCCTGCGGAGTCTACTGGTTTTTGAGTAGTGAAGGGCCTGGTCCCATCCAAACTCTGAGTCTTCCACTCGGACCGATCCTGCTTTGGCTGCAGTTTGAGGAACGGAATAGCCGCTCTTGAATCCTTCGTGATTGCTTGATATACAGTCGTGTGCTGCACCACGTTCCAGAAATATCTAATGGCCGATCCACGATTTCTAGAAGATGTGGAGTTGGAGCCCAGGTAGAGCCACATGCGGATGTCGTCACCTTTTCGGCGAAAGACACGCAGGAGAGTCAGAGCATAACCAGCAAAGAGCATCGCGTCTTCTTCGTTGGATCCGGACAGAAGATTGCCAACGTTCTCGGCATCGACGAGCGAGTCGGTCTGTTCTCTGAAGAACTCATTGTGCGCCGATTCGGCTTCGACGAGGCCTGAAACGGATGACAGTAGACTCCCTACAGCACCAACAAAGTCACGATCGGCAGAGTAGACTTCTGGATCGCTGAAGCTGTGGGCGAATCGGTAAACGAAGATAACATTGGCAAGCAGTGCAAGGCGTCTGTGAGGGTTGCTAAGAGGATCCCGTCGACTTTTTCCGTATGAAGTGCGCTCCTGACCTTCTCGAGGCTCTTTGGACGGCTCAGAAGACAAGGCAGCGAACACAGCGCTGCCTAGTCGTTGAGAGTCAATTGCTGCGCTCGCTGTATGAAGTAAGTCACGTGGTAGGTGCGTGCTGAGCAGTTGAGTTGCAAGTGACGCATACGCCGTGGGTGTTGACGAAGCAGGCGCAGCAAGAGGTGCAGTCAGAGCGACGGTGAATGCAGTAGAGGACTTTAAAATGTCTGATGATTGCCAAATGGGCACAAATAGAGCGAGAGTGTGGTAATAGTGCTCAGACACGCGACAGGCTGTAAGGCGTGGCTCTAAGGAGGAGAGCAGTCTCAGGGCCTGGAAGAGTACTGAAACTTGGTTAGCTCCCGAACGAAGACAGAGCTTACTAGGCA